>KL262201.1:57924-73379 GCA_000699545.1 Podiceps cristatus | reverse complement strand
GCTGAACCATGCTACTCCAGATCCCCTTTTTCTTTAGAAAACAGATTGTGGGTTTTCACTGCAGAATTGTTATGTTACTCTAGTTTTTGGAAGCTTTCCAGGTAGTTAACCATTAAGTGGTGCTTGGATTTCAGCTGTCAAATCTGAGGCTTACAGGCAATTCTGCCATCTAACACCCACCTAAGTATTTTCTCAAACTTACCTCAAACAGAAAACAATGTATTAGTCATTTTTACTACAGACTAATTCTTAGAGAATTGAAAATTTTCTTCATCTATTATCAAGGTACTATGCTAGACACTGTGCCTAGAGCTTAAAATGTATGTAGTGAAATGTTACATAAATTGATGACACATGACAAGTATATCTCACAAATTGCCACACTTCTGTTTAAAGGTGTATGACAATTTGTGGCCTTTACCAAGTCTCAGTATCTTACAAATTCCCAACTGTGTTATCTGCAGAGTAAAGGATACCTTCCTGCAAAGTTTTAGGAAAACTGAAAACAGTAACACTTCCTTTTTCTGAAAATGCAGTGCTTGATTAGAAACAACAGTTACTTATTAGAAGCTTCTCAATCTGTAACACAGTATACACTATTTTAGAAAGTATTTAATCCTAGTGTTTTGAAAGAGTTTTTAATATTTGCACTTAATTACATAAACTTCCAGTTTTATACTGGAAGTATGTCATGAGAGCATGTTAATCATATCTGCTCAAGTGAGAAAAGGCTTTGTTTTTACATCAATATTTTCATTGGAATATATATCTGATTTTTAGAATGGTCCCATTGAAAGAAAGATTTGCCATTTCAGGGCAGTAGTGCTTAATCTTTTGGAAAATAAATATCAGTAATAAATTAAAAGCTACAGTACAGTCAGTTGTATAGAAATGTCCAAGTGTTTTTTGGTTACAGCAGCAAGGGTACCAAAACTCTGTAACATAACTGTAAAAGCTTTGCTTTGAACTAAGAAGGGCTTTAAAGGAAAGTTTACAGAATTGATGTGTTGCCTGAAAAATAAGTTCACAGTAGACCAAAAAAAATAGTGGCAGCAGCAACTATAGTTTAGGTATTGCATTTTCTGCCAAGAAAATTAGCAGAATTTTGTATGCACCTTCCCGAGCATGTGCACACACAAAGGACTATAAGCACTTCGCTTTTAGCAGCATATATGATGTTATACAGGTCTGTCAGCACTTTTTCTTCTTTGTAACTTGCTGTTTCTTTACACTCTCTTTTGTTCAGACTTCCTGATGTTAACTTACCATACTCATATGTTTTCCAGTGGAGCCATGGAGCCTGGTTTCCAAATTTGTTGTTTAAAAAGCTTAATTGAAAAAAGGCTCATAATTGTAGGGTATGATAGCACTGACAAAAAAGTGCTTGCATGTGCTATTTACTCTACGATGTGGCATTACAGATTTAGTAAAATAGAAGAGTTGGTACAGCCACAGACCACATCCTTGCTAACAGTTGTGTAGGGACTGCGTTTGCTTAAATTTTTTCCAAATTCAGACAACTTTTTGTTAGATAACTGTAAGTTACTGCATTTATTTCAGTTAGAAATGAGACTGGAAAGTAAGCACACAAGGTAAAAATTGCTGATGTGATTTCTGCACACCCCCTCCCCCCCTCCCCAAGTCGGGAATGAAGTGTTTTACAGAAGCAGAATAAAGCTGGCCTAGACTTGCCTTATGTTTGTCTCCAGTTGAATCTTACCTTTAAATGTCAGTGGAAAAATTTAGCATTAATATAGAGAGGACAACTTTATTGCTCTGGTAGTTTTTGCCTTCTTACTTTATCTGTAGTCTTTTATAATATTTTGTGATGAAGCATGCATGAAAAATGTATAAAGCTGCTTCTGATATGAAATATCTCTATGTACTCTGAGTAAATTTGGGATATATAGGGACTGTGTGTTTGCATAATAGAGATTAGATTGTCAGACTATGAATCTTAGATAAGACGTAGAATAAATGTTAGGAGGCAGATACTTGGTGTAGCATTCTTCTGAAATGTGTTCTTCAGTGTTCACTTGTCAAAAGGAACAGTCTTTCTAAATTAAAGATATGGAGGTCTGTTGAAAGTTGTGTCCTGGTTTATAATTTTGCTTGTATTCTTTTAGTGGAATAGACCTCAGCCTTTGCTTTGAAGGTCACATTAAGAATGAGCAAATGAGAAGGCGTTAGCATTTTGGAACTCATAAATAAAGTCTACGAAGAAAGGGCATGAGAGAAGCTTTGAAGTGGCATCTAGTTTTAATTTTAGTGAGAGAAAACCAGATGTGTCTTTAGGAATTCTGGCCCTGCTCTTTTTTTTTTTTTTTGAAAGGACAGGGAACTCAACCAAATCATACAATGGAGAGACCCCAAACCAACTGTCCCCACCCTAGTACTTTGATCGTCCTTGTCACTTCTGAGTGAACTGCTCTGTTCCAGAGGAAAGATGGTCTAATCCTTAATTTTTAATTGTATGCAACCTCCTGTACAACTGGATTACATTTCTCTTTTTATTTCATTTCAACTACTACTACCTGCATTAATTCCCTATCCAAAGAATCCTGGTACTGTTAAAGATTATAGCAATTTCAAAATGGGCAGAATTTTGAATTTGCTGATTTTGCAGTGGTCTGTATTAGAACAAAATATTGGTACACAGCATTTTGGGGTTGGCAATTCTATAAAACATAGGGTAGAATGAAAATGAACGAACGATCCTGCTTTTGTAAGACTTCAGTTGGCAGGTGCTGCTCCTGGAATTCTGCAGTCTGTTGTTACTTGCAAATACAATAAGATATTTGAATGATATATTTGAGGGGGTTTTTTTAGCAGTCTTTGGAGCACATTTGGCCATCAAAAAGATTGCTGTCAACTGTACATTTAGTGAGTAGATTAAAACTACACAACAAGGTTTTTTGAACACATCTAGAATTGGTGAAAATAAGTAAAATAATCCTGTCTTCTAAAGAGATTAATGGTCTCAAGGGATTTAAAGGAGAAAGAGAGTAGATAAGAAGACAAATAACATGAGTCAAATTCAAGGTTGCTGTCAACTTCTAACCTCAACAAGATCAATCCTTTTGCTCTGAGGACTTGTCCATGTGACAAAGCTGAGCTACCTGCTAAAAGATGCCAAACTTTGGAGTGTTCAGAGGAAAGCATTGGGAAGGAGAAGTTTAAAACTTCTGGAGAAAAGAGGTCAAGTTAAGTTGGTATCAGTTGTCTTGCACTGAGATAGCTAAAACTGGAACTTGTCGCTGTATGAGATATTTTGGTGTGGTTAGGATTTTGTGTTGGGAGGGGGAGTTACTTATTTATCATTGGTTTGGTTTTGATCCTTTTATCCAGGTCATTGTCCCAGGCCACTACTAGAATCAAGAACAGAATATTATCTTGATATATGCAAGAACTATATTTTATTTTTCATTGAAATGCTTAACACTCATGTCATCTTAGTCAGCTGTGCGGATTTCTGGAGCCTAACGCATCCCAGTAGCAAATATTAATAAAGAACAGTTTATGCCGCATACTGAATTTGGGGAGTGTGCTCATGAGTACTAATAAAATACACAGGTAATTTTTCCCTCTTTGCCCCTAGTGTTTAGCATGCCATTCAGTACAACCTAACTATGGATGCTAAAATATTAAGGATCAGTTATATCCTTCAGTATAAGTGCAACAGTTGATATGAAAATTGATTGGAGAGAGAAGGAAGAGGAGGTTGTTTCCATATACCTCTTGGAGGCTGTATCTCTGCATAAGCAAAAAGTTAACACACTGGCTTCTAGCTGCTTGTGTCAAAGTGAATCAGTCTTTACCACATAATAAAAGTACGGACACATAAATATGCAGAGTTGAAACTCTGAAATAGGCACTGGAGTTTGTGTAAAATTGAAATTAGAGTTCTCAGTAAAAGAAACAATTTTTGCTTTATTTCCCCTGAGATTTATTGATGTGTATTATTGTAGCGTAATATATGAAATACTAAGCATGTGTGTGGACCCAGAAATCCATGGTTTACTGAACAACTGTCTAAATCGAATGTTGAAGATTGTAAATATCAAGTGGTAGCTTGGTTTTAATGAAACTCTCTGTAGTCTGCAAGATTCAGTTTAAAACAAATGCCTTAACCTGCTCTTTTGTGGGAGGGTTATGACAATAATTATCAAGCTACTCTACACCTTACGCGAGTATTTTGAGAAGTCTTGTCAAAATATCGGTTAAATTAATGCCAAAAATGCAATAATTCAGATGAGTAATGAAAAAGTTTTCAAATGGAAGCATTTAAAATCTATTCATCCAGTTAGAAGTATTTACAGTTGTGTCACTTCTTGGTTGTACAAGCTGAATTTCTAGTGTTCACTCATAAGATTTCACTTGTGTCTAAGCTGAAGAGAAAGAGAAGATTGTTCCTCCTTTGCCTCACCTTTTTAGGAGGAAGTGACTATAAAGGTCTCTGAAATGCTAGAAATAAAGTATTGTATATCCCAGAGGAGAGTGTTTCATGTCTACGATATTTTTTGTCTTTTATTTAATGCCAGCTACACCTCTATACATGTTGACATCAGTGTGAGTTGTAAGGAAAACTTATTTTGTCCAAAACCATTTTGATGTTTTTGGAATACTGACTTGATATATGACTCAAGCCTGAAAGAAAATATTCTTTAATAGGTTTGTGTCGTGCTTCCTCTCCTCTATCTCTTCTTCCCCCATCCTCCTTTCCCTCCTGGTTTTGTATGACCTCCCCTTTAGAGTGTCTGAGTGTTGCCTTTTCTAGTGTCAGTGTCCCAAAACATGGGATGTGCCTCCTCTATAGTGGTCCTGAGTATTGATGGTCCTTGAGCAGAAGTCCCGATCCATTTATTTCTGCATTTTTCGATGTCAGCTGATAGCCAGCTGTCAAGGTTTAATGTGAACAAGATGGCAACATTTTGGCAAAGCTTGTGGAGTGCCAGCTCATCATCTTTTTTTGTTTGTTTGTTTGGTTTTGGTTTTTTTCCAGTTTGGTGTGAGAGTTTCTGACATTTCTGAGGGAACAAAAATAAAGTTTTTGGAAGTGAAGAAAAAGACGAATCACAAAAACCCCTGGATGCTTCCTCAGGAACGTTTTGAATTGTAATTCTCTTCAATCTGGGCCGTTTTCATTTGAAAGGCATTCATAGTGATCAGGAATGGCGCAGACGTTCTGTGCCCTCGTTGTAATGGATGTGTTTCTGCAACAGAAGCTTCTTTAGAAGCTAAACTTAGAACTCTGCTGAATTTAGTGTGAAGATAAAGTACCGGTTTGCTAGCTCATTAGTTAAGCTCCATAACACATCTATCCATTTAAGTATTAGTAGGTTTTTCAAATCCTAGTAAAGAAAGTGCAAAGAACTGGGCTATCTTTCTAATGTTGTGCTTTAGGTTTATGCAGATTTATCCAACTATCCATTGACCATGAAAGTAGTGTGAACATTTTATCAAGCTTTTGTTTGGAGGTAACTTTTAATTAGTAATGCTCCATAATTGCAAAATGTTATGATCCAAAGGAATTTTCAAGAAACCTGGGGAACGTTAAGTTAGCCTTGTTAAGTCTAGGCTGTTTTAAGAAGCAGGAAGGGTAGAGAATGTAACATTTCTGAGATGAGTTGTTTTTTCATAGCTTTGAAAGCTAAGAAGGTTAAATGAATAGGCAATAAAAGAAGTAAGTGTTCGATAAAATGCCGTTCAGAGCTTTTATGGTTCTGCACCTCTTCTGCTATCATGCAACTAAAACACTTTTTTTTGGCCCAGGTTTGTTCTCTGTCCAAGAACATTTTTAAGGGCTGAATTTGTGATAAGAACGGCATAACATTAGATAAGATACCTTACATGAAAAAGGTTATCATCACATATTCTTTACAAAAGTAAATACTATAAAATGGAATTACTTTCTTCATGATTTACAGTGCTGATTTCAGATACTGTTTTTCATTATATACTTTCTTGGTTATAAATATTATTTGAAGTGTTAAAACCAGAAGATGTGTTTGTTTTGAAGCACCTGGGTGATATCCAAATAATGCATCTGCATTACATGCTCATTGCCCTTAGTCTGATTTCTGCTTGTATGGTTTTTAATCACTGAATCGGGTCGAAATTTTGTCAGTGTGCCTTTCCTGCTCCCTTTCCTACATTTCAGGGCCAGGGAGTTGAGGGGGGGCTGCTGCACTTCAGCCACCCTTGCCTCTCCTAGTTGCATCGTCCTGCTGCTGTGCCAGCTGGCAGCTCCGCGCTCCCAGCTGTCCTCATAGCATAACTGGGGCTCAGACCCTGCTGCTGGCATGGAAGCTGGGGGTGGAAAACTCCAGTCTGCAGCAGGGAGGAGACAGAACTGTCAGCTGATTGACATGTCTGGGAGGCAGTGAAGGCAACTGCCCTTTGGCCCTTCTCTTCTTTCTCTCTAGGGATGGAGGGCTCAAGTCAAAACATTTCCTTCTTGAGTGGCAGCAGCTGAGAGTGGTTGAATTTGGGCAATTTATTCCAAAATGTGGGATCTGCTGTGATCTAGCAACACCTGCAGTTGAGGGGAGCGGGATGCTGCAAAGTGGGCGTTTTGCACTGATGGAGGCGAAGCCCTCAGCCGCAGGCTTCCTGCCACTGGAAGGTACTCCCGCTGCCGGGGAGTAGCACTCTGAATTAAAAGATCACCAGCAAAAGCAGAACTGCGAATGCAGTGAATCACTCTGTTCCAATCACTTGAATATTTATCTGTGTTATCAGAAAATTCTAAAGTAACTTCATGTTCTAAGCTAGAAGACAGTTGCATTTACTGTATTGTTATTTTATCCCTACAGAACAGTTGTTGGTCTGATCTTTAACTTGTCTCTGTCTAGCTGAAATCCTATTTAGGAATATATAAAGACCTATGTGAAAGGAACTATCTGTGATCATATGAACTAATAACACTCTTACTGCTCTAGTTTTTAAATTAAAAACAATTATAAACCTAGTGGAAATATTTTTCCATCTATTTCCAGAGTATTCAAGAAAATTCTTTAATACTCATTATGCTTTTTGTTAGCTTATATATGTGCATGTGTACATATACATACATTGTTATATGTTGTAATGAAACATTGATAATCACTTTCACTGGGCTGCTATACTCACTGGATTTATACACTTGAGTTGGAAAGGTGAAAAATTGTTGTCTAATTATTTTTCTTATCTCTCTTTTGCAGTCATAATGAACGAAAAGTAACCTGCAAACATCCAGTAACAGGACAGCCGTCGCAGGATAACTGTATTTTTGTTGTGAATGAACAGTAAGTGGCATCTGTTTCAGTCTATACATGTTTTAAATACATGTTTTAAAACTTGTTAATATTGAAGTAAGATTCGGTGTTTGCTAATTGCAATATTTATTTTTTCCAAGTCAGATTAGCATGTATAGAGCTTTACTTGTTTAAATTATTTGGAAGTAATATTAAATATTTAACAGTATTTTTTAAGGGGGAAAAACAGAGCCCAAAATAGTTAATGATAGGAATGCACTATGTTTATGCACTGTGTGAATTTCCACTTGCTGATTTACTTACTGTGTAGTGTTAGCAAACGACCGATATATTATATAATAATCCAATAAACTTCCAAAAAGGAATAAATTTTTTAATCACCCAGGAACAATGACGTGCCTTTGATCTATCACGTTTTGCCTGATAGCTTTTCCTTGATCAGTTATTTTCTTGCCCAGTTGAGACACTTTCTGAGCCATTGGATGACAGCTTGGTCAACTTGGTTTTGCTATCTTTGCGTTAGTTTTGTAGAATACACAACAATATGAGAAGGTATGCACAGACCTCATACCTGACCTGAAGATTTTATACGTGGCTGGGTATTGGGTGTCCTACTCACCGCCGTTGCTGCGAGACATTATACAGTGGCTAGAGTGAAAAACGTCAGAACTGCAATAGGTGAAATTTCACAAACGTGAATGTTCTCACTGAAGTGGGACAAAGCCACATGGGGTCTTTGGAGAGCATTTCTTCCCCTTTCCATCTCATGCTCGTACCTGTCTTTTTCCTTCCTACCAACACCTTACACTAATAGAGAAATCCTATTTTAAAACATCTTAAACTTCATCTATAATAGGTTTAAGTTTAAAACACAGTGTGGATAACTTTACAATGAAGTGTGAATCGCTTTCAAATTGGAAAAGTAGGACACAGACTGTATTAGGATACATCTAGGGGTGCTTTTTAATAGCAGTCTGCACACACAGCATGTTCTTGTGCTATTACATATTCTATTTTCAGGACTGCTGCAGCAATGACATCTGAAGAAAAGAAGGAGCGACCAGTAAGCATGATATGTGAGGCAACTAACTATAATCTGACATCAGATTATGCTGCTCATCCTATGAGCCCCGTGGGCAGAGTAAGTTTTTATGCAGATATTAAATTAAAATTAAAGTCATTCAGTTATTCCACAAGGTACTAGACAGTGCTATATATTGGTATGCCATTGAAAAAGAGAAACAAAGCATATATCTTTTTCAGGGTACTTATCTACTTTCATGTTTAATTTGGAAATCGAGGTGTCTGAAACAAATTATCACTGAAGCTGTAATTTTTATTGGGTGTCTCAGGTCTTATGACTTGCACATGCTTAAATTGTTTATAGAATCTGACTTTTCCAATCAGTGTAAATGAGCAAAATCTTGAGTGACTGATCAGACATGTGGGTAAGCATTGTTATGGAAATTGCTTAGTCACAAAAAATTGACTATATTTCTCCAGGTGAAATAAAGAGAATTGTAAATGTGTATAAGAAGGAGTAATGAGCAATGGAAGGTGACCTTGTTGTAAAATAAAAGGGCAGATGACATTTGCTGTCATTGGACCAGAATCAGAAATCCTGGTTTCCTGGGAAAAAAATTCCTTGGAAAAAGTCATGGAGATTCCTAGGCCACCTGAATTTGTATCCCACTTTCTCCATTCACCCAGCTACTCAGAAAGTTATGGTAAATGCCCAGGTGCTTATCGAGGTGATGGATTCAATTATATCTCCTTTAAGTTTATTAGATAAATTTAATGAGATTATTGCATGCATTTTTTTTTTCCATTTTTGTACAGCTTTCAAAAAAACCTGTGAGCTTCTGTGCGCTTGCTACAGAAGAATTTCCTTAAGTTTGCTAGGACACAAAGGTAACAACTTTGATCAGTGATGACAGACAAGAGCCGTGTAATCTTTTCTACCCAGCAATTAACATTTAAACAAGGAAAAAAAGTCCCATACTTTTTCTAGTCTTTGAAAACTTTAACCCTGAGAAGTGCTTTTCAGCAGATTAATCCATCCTGCAAGAGAAAAATAAACTTAATTTCAGAAACTTGGAATAAAATATTTTATTTTCCCTGTGGTAGTGAACATGCTAAGGTTTCTTTAAGTGCATTTTAGAAACCTTTTTTTGTTGTTTTAAATATCTCATTAGACAGGCAGAATTCTTGACCTACATTAGAGAACTATTATTTAATGAGAAAAGTGTCTTAATCTATCTGTGTTGCTGGCGGGGGGGGGAGGGGAGTTGCTGGGGGGCGGGGAAGGAGTTACAGATGAAATTCTAAACAGTAAGAGAATCCATAATTTCAACTTTCATATGGTCATGTATCAGTCCATGCAGGAAGGCCAATTTAAAACAGAACAAACCCTTACCACAACAACAACACAAAAACCAACCGAAAACCAGCTAAGCCCTAAAACAAACAAGCAACTCAGAGCTGTAATAGTGACATAGATTGCAATATTTACACAGAAAATGAGTTACAGCAGAACTAACTAGGAAGCATTCTCAGGGTAAATGCAGGAAATTAATTCCAATTTAGGACCGTGTGTTTTATGTACATTTTTCATGCTCCTATTTTAAAAGAGAAGTTTGAAATGCCCTTTAGCATGTTTGTTTCATAGTGTTCTAAAAGGAAATTGAGATTGCTATGGCCCAGTTATTGTAATTTCCTTACTTTCATTAGTTAATGATGCTTTTGCTTTGGTGGAAATTATTGTATTTTGAAGAAGTAGACTTTTTTCCTACTTCTAATTCCTCCTGTCTATTCTAGTTATTAAATGCACTTAAAATATTCATATTTGTTTGGTTTTGGTATGGGCAATTACTGTGGCTGTATGGGCAATTACTGTACAACAGTTTTCAAACGTAAATTTGTCTGAATTACTGCAACACCATTTAAAAAATTCTGTTTTCAGGAGATGAATGCTTGCAAAGTAGAACCACAGCTCATATTAGTCATCATTTTCTGGTGTTTATTTAAGGCTAGCAAATTGAATCAGTCCCTCCCCAGTCTTATTCCTACTCCTTCTTCCCCACTATATGCATGATACTGGCCAAATAACACACTACAACTCTGGTAAGTGCTGATTCTTCACTGTTAGCTTGAAGTGTGTTTCTAAAGTTGAAGCCACTACACAGACCTCTGATTCTGGAAGAGATCTACGTAGGCTTGAGATTGCTACAGAAGTATTTATTTCTACCCCTCTTTTTAAAATTTAGAAGTTGGTTTTGTAGTTATCTTCCTTTTTTTCCTTCTTTTTTTTTTCCTCACATTAAAATCACTACCTAGACAAATATGATTGCATGTCCCAGAATGCATTCAGGGAAGCAGCTTTTTAATGTGTAAATCAAGTAAGTCATGTTGCCAGTCACCCTCCACAGTTCATCTCCCCTGCTCTTCAGTGCTGTCCTGGTTATCAGCAGAATAACGCTAACAGTTTTCTCACAGGAAGTGGAAAAGCGTGTTAGCCCAGGACAGCTGCTGTGCAGAGCTCCTTGTCTCTCCGTTACAGCTAGCATGTGTCAAATTCATAGAATCATAGATTAATTTGGGTTGGAAGGGACCTTTAAAGGTCATGTAGTCCAACCCCCTTGCACTGAGCAGGGACATCTTCAACTAGAAATTGTTTATAAATATCCATCAGTTTGTTTATAGATATTTCAGTGCTCAGGCCAGTACAGCTTTAAATGGCTTTAGGTATAGCCATGCATGTCCTACCAGGATTCAGGTTAGCCAGAAATTTTGGAGTAGCAGTCATGGGATACATTAGCAATGTGAAGGGCAATGTTGCTGCTCAGGACTGAACATAGTTTCATAGTTTATATTCAGACTAGTCCAGTAGTGCTCCTTGTGCTTCTTACATTTTAGTCTTATCTAAAAAAAAAATCCAGTTGCTCTACTATGCAAACCAAAGCTCAGTAAGGGTGAATGATTGGAAGATGTACTTCAAGAGCAACCTCCTGGTCCAAGCTAAAGTGCTGAGGCAGAAGCCCACTCTGCTCATGGAAAACTGCAGCATGGAAGGCATTGAAATTGCCTACAGAATCCAGAAGGCAACATCATGTTGGTTTGTGGTTTGGAAGATAATGTGAGCCTTGAAGACTGGAAAGATATTTTCAAGCACAAGTGGAAAGTAACAAGATGTAGATTTTCGTTCTTTGAGTTCACATGCAGAAAATTTCCTTACCAGCATGGCTCTCAACCTGTGGTTTTCAAATGTTGACACAATAAGTTTAGTGTTAATTGGTTTTGTGCTAGTTCTGAAACCGGGAAAGAAGCCTCACATAGATTCTGGGTCCTCTGCCAGCTAATCAGAGAGAAGAGCAGCTTGCAGAGTGAAGTGTGCAGCTCCAGCTACTGAGTGATCTGTTGCTCAGAGTTCAAAACCCTGCTGGTGTTTATTTTCTTCAGGTTTGGGCATAGTAGATATCTCTGGCTAGACTTCCTGGCTTCTTTCTCAGTACTGGAGCTGTACAGGGTCCTGTAGGTTCTGCTTTTGGAGGTATCACAGCTGCTGGGACCATTCCTTAGAACCCGACAGATGGTACCAGATGTGACTAAGTTTGCCAGCTCTGTTACCTTCTGCACCTTTCACCAAGTGGTTAGTAGTTGGACCTTTCATTCACTATCCCCCTTTTCTCTTTGCTTTGTCCAGAAGCTGGACCTATACAATATGTTCTGGTGTTTTTAGAGCTGTGGGGTGAAAAGTAGTGTTGAACCCTTCAGTTATTATTTTTTTTCCTTTCTTCCTGTTTCCCCACTTTGAGATATATTAGATATGTGTGTGAGAGAACATGGGATGAACAGGGATCCCATATATAACAAGAGGAGCAGGTGATCTAAAAAGTTTAAGAACTCGTAATTAATTTATATATACATCTACAATATTTCAATATCCTAAAATACTCATTGTCTCGAGGCTCAGAATTTGTTGTGAACAGTCATTCTCTTTATGCAGTGTGTGCTAAAATAATCACGAGTCATCTGAAGTGTTCTCTGTATTAACTAAAATTAGAAAGCACTTGTGATGCTGTGTTTAATTAAAGGAAGTTTGTATTCACAGTTGGTAAGATGTAACCCATTAAAACTTTGCTGTGAGCTCAGTGAAATTGGAGTCAGTATGGTTTGTTATCAGACTTGACAT
The DNA here is from genome assembly GCA_000699545.1 of Podiceps cristatus. Taxonomy (NCBI): domain Eukaryota; kingdom Metazoa; phylum Chordata; class Aves; order Podicipediformes; family Podicipedidae; genus Podiceps; species Podiceps cristatus. The sequence goes on along the minus strand of KL262201.1, from coordinate 60,932 downwards.
TCGTAGTACTTGTCATTGGTTGTGTTTTCAGAAGCATCCTTAATGCATTAGCTGTTTTACAGGCGTAGGGAGACTGGAACACTCTTGATGAGGTTTTGAACCTTTAATACCTAATATTAGAGCAGATATGAGTGTTACAAATTATTTCTGATCAAAATCTTGGCACAGCTCCTGTGTGATGTGACAATATAGTAGCCATACAGGTTAATTGAGATAGATGTAGTTGACTTTATGATGTGCCTTGGATTGTTACAGGTTCTCAGTATATTCTGTTTTTATAGCTGGGTGTCATAATTCCCTTGACTTCTTACAAACCTCTGTCCCTTTTGCACTGGTAAAATTTTTCAGATTAAAATGTGAAATATTTTTACTTTTATTTCGTTTTTAATTAGGTTTTCAATTGCTTGCTCTGTTTTGCTTTCCAAACAGAGTTGAGTCAAATTTCTGTATCTCCAAGGGAACTTAAAAGCACTCTGATTGTTTTTTATAGTCCCTCCTGATTCTTTAAAAAAAGAAATAGAAAACGACCTTATTTGTGTGTTTGCCTGAAGTCTGCAACACAATGATAGGTTTTGTAATGTTGTCCTTTTTTGGCTAAGCTACATTGTATTCTTCAGTTGATGGCATCGTTGACAAAAGCTGCACTTTTTAAATTGCAGGTTTCAGTTTAGGATTTTTAACCTACTGTGGAATTCTCTCTGCAGCATATATAAAACCCAACTCAGTTCTGTGATGCATGTTGAATTGCCATGGAGAAACCCTATACCCTTATTTGCAACAAAAAACAAGTGTTTGTTTAGCCTTCCTCCTCTAGAAACTTTGCATAACCTTATGATTAATCTCAGCAGTAGAGATGGGGACGCTGAAGCACAGGATTATAGTATCGCAATTCAAATGGTGGACTTGGAGCAGAGCCGTGAACACAGCTTAAAAAACTTATTTGAACTTTACTTCTTTTGCAGAGTGGGATATTTTGCTGTATCACACATCACAGTCTCTAAGGAACCAACTCTTACAGAATTTAAAACACAAGTAAAAGTTCAGCTCATTTAGTTGCAGAACAAACTTTCTAAATATAGGCTGAAAAGAATTAAGTCTGAATTGGCAAAGCACTGCACGTTTCTTTATATCTTTTCCAATTTCTTTTGGTTACTCAAGTAGAAGGATAAAATCTAAAATGGGTTATTTATCCTACTTCTCTTAAACAGCTGTAATCATTGCATAGCTGTAAAATCATAAAAGGTATAAGAAACAGCTGATAAAAGTGATGGAGTTTCAGGAGAAAAGTTTCAAGGTGCAAGCAGGTAAAATAATGAATATTCAAACCAGCCAAGAGATCACAGAGTGAAGGGTTCTTGAGGGGAAAGAAAGAATAACAAAAAACTTAGTGTATGTTAGGAAAGGGAGACTTATATTTTGTTGAAATCTGAACAAGTCTTCATGTATTAGGCCAGTATTGGAAGCAGGAAAGAGTAGCATTTTCTTGCCCAGGTGATGTAATTTTTCGTAATTATTAATAGTTCTGTTACTTTTACTTCTTTCAACAGCTTGATAGGCTTTCTACCTACCTTATAAGAAGGTCAGATATGTATTTGCTTGTTTTCTTCTTGTGAAAAAAAAATAAGTTGTCTTGGGATTTGTCTTTAAATATTCTGCAAAGGAATAAGACAGAAATGCTGAAGCCAGCAGAACCATCATAATAATTATTTATCTACAAAAAAGAAATATACTTTGCATTCTGCAGTCCCCCAGAGGAACATGTATAAGAAAAAGATCTTAAAGAAAAGTTGTTACGATTTTTCAACAGATTTTGATGTCATGTTTTCTTTAACCTCTTCAATTTAGACATCACGATCTTCAAAGAAGGTTCATAATTTCGGAAAGAGATCAAACTCAATAAAGAGAAATCCTAATGCACCAGTTGTCAGACGTGGCTGGCTCTACAAACAGGTACTCTTCTCCTTTTCACCCTCTTTTTTTTTTTTTTTTTTTTTTTTTTTTGTAAGATGTATAATGTACAGAAGACATTTGCGTAAAATACATTGATAATATCAGAGTGAAGCTATAAACTGTGAGGAACTGACACATTATATTTTAATTAATTAGCTACTTACTGGATAACATGACTAAGGGGATCAGACTAATAGAGAATATTGATATAATATATATACATATTTCTCTAAAATACACAAAGGGCTTGGAAAAATCTAGGCAGATGTTGGTAGTAAATTGAATTAGTTGGTAGCTGATTGAATTTCAGGCATGCTGAGGTGATGGGACAAGGATGCATGGCCTCACATACTGGTTTTTGTTAAATTCTGAAATTTCTTTTGTTAGGCTGTCTCTCAAGTTTTTTTAAAAGTAAGTAAATATTTTCAATAACAAATTGCAAATAAGCTATTTCTTCACATGAAAAGAGAGAGGAATGCCTGTTTTCTTAACTCAAAGATAATCATCTTAAAACCAGAGATCATTTTAGGTTTTCCTATTGAATGTAAACTAATCTGAACTATGTGATCTTTAATGACAGCCAATCTAGCCTGCTGTAGATTTGCTGTTCTGCCATACCAGACCACTTGCTCTTTCTTGTTCTGCAGGAAATCAGAGTACAGTAGTTTGATCAAAAAACTGAACAACAAAACTAATAAGGCCATATAAAGAATATATTTTATAAATCCACCAAGAACTCTGTAATAACTTGTCATTTAAACACAGCTGAGGCAATGTGTGTATGTAGTTTTGAATCTTCATTTGTCTTTTACTGGCCATACTCTGATAGACTGGTATGACCCACATAGCTTTCTGGATGCTGCTGCTGAGTCAGCTTTTAAAAATTACTGTCAGATAAAAAGATCTAGAAACATCTGTTTAGTAGAAGATTTTTCAATGTTTAGATACTCTTGTGGCCTCTACTCTCGTTCAATGTTGAGAGTGAAAAGTTGTCACAAAGGTGAGATGGTGCTTTGCTTTCTTTTTTGGGACTATTATCTTTTTAGCTGGGGGGGGGG
>KL262201.1:0-57381 GCA_000699545.1 Podiceps cristatus | reverse complement strand
TGAAGCAGGCTTAGCTAGAGCGGGTTGTCCATCACTGCGTCCAGTTGGGTTTTGAATATCCCCACAGATGGAGACTGCACCACAACGTCTCTGGGCAACCTGTGCCAGTGCTTGTTCACTCTCACAGTACACAAGTTTACCTCTGCTCAGATGGAATTTCACATTTCTTAATTTGTGCCTGTTGCCTCTTGTCCTGTCCCTGGGCACCAGTGGGAAAAGTCTGGCTCCATCTTTTTTACAGTCTTCCATCAGGTATTTATACATGTTGATAAGAAGCCCCCTGAGCTGCCCTTTCTCCAGACTGGACAGTCCCAGCTCTGTCAGATTCTCTTCATACAGAAGATGCTTCAGTCCCTTAATCGTCTTTGTGCCCCTTTGCTGGATTCACTCCAGTATGTCCATGTTTCTCTTGCACCAGTGAGCCCGTCTCAGAACCCAGCACTCCAGCTAGACCTCAGTAGTGCTGAGTAGAGAAGGAGGATGTCTTCCCTCTCTTGGCAACCCTGCTAATGCAGTCCAGGATGCTGCTGGCCTCCTTTTGCTATGAGGATGAATTGCTGGCTCATGATCAGTTTGTTGTCCACCAGGACCCACCAGGTCCTTCTCCACAAAGCTCCTTTTTAGCTGATCCGCCCCAGTGTGTACTGGTGCATGGGGTTATTCCTCACCAGATGGAGGACTGAGCATTTCCCTTTGTTGAACTTTATGAGATTCTTCTCTGCCCGATTTCTCAGCCTGCTGAGGTTCCTCTGTATGATAGCACAACTATCTGGTGTCTCAGCAACTCCTCATAGTCTGTGTTATCTGCAGACTTGCTGAGGGTGGACCCTGTCATGGTATGCTGGTCATTAATGAAGATTTTAAATAGTCTTCGCCACAGTATCAGCCCTTGGGGTAGACCACTAGCAACTGGCCACCACTGGTGCCACCGGTTACCACTCTCTAGGCCTGGTATTTCAACCATTTTTCAATCCACCTCACTGTCAAAATGCCTACCGTTGGACAGGGTTTATGTGTAAAATTATTTAAATGCTGTGATGCTTCATTGGTTTTTTTGTAAGAAAAGGCTTGCTGTGTGTTTCCATGTGATAGTAGCAATTGAAAGCCAATTTAGTCAACAGTTTTACCAGCTGATACTATCCTCAGAAATTTACAGTAAAATCTTGTGCAGGTTTCTTTTCGATAGTGAGATAACTTTCTTAACATGTTGATGTAGTCACAGGGAACAGCAAGTTCTGTTTGACTTAGAGTGTGCTGTCTTACTGCATGTAATGCCATTCTTCTGTCATTTTTTTAACTAATTTTTAAGTCCCAAGTCAACTTTTTTTTTTGGAAGGTGTTTACTGTGAACATACTGTTACCATATCATGACATAATCACAATCAAAAGGAAACAATAATTAGTAAATCCACTGATAGAGAAAGGATGTGCTTTAAAGTAGGAAAGAATTGAAAGTCTGAGAACCGCACAATCATTTTGTGTGCCTCTCTGCTATGTCTGAAGAAGGACGAAAGATCATTCCTAGCATGTCTCGTTGCTAGCAGAATCTTACATGTGGCCATGTAGAAACCTGTTGGTGTTTTTGAGTGATGGGACAAATGTGACGTTGCATGACAGCCTCTTCAGAAAGTCCATCCAAGGGTTTGTGATAATCCTTTATACTGAAGAAGTTTGAGCATTTTTCACATTGCACGGTTGATTTTTATGGCCAGTGTCTTTTGGGCCAGGGATCTGGCATCCTAATCCCATACTGAGTCAGTGACCTTGTTGGTGAGGTGAGGAAGGCAGCCTCCTCTCCTCGCGTCTGCCTTTCCAGCTGTGGAATAGGAGCTGACTGCTATGGACAGTGCTTCCAGACTTCATTAGTGTCTGTTAAACCACTTTGTCACACCTTCCTTCTGAGGACCTCAAAGTGTTTAGTTATTCTGTTTATGAAAATGTTTGTGGCAATGGATTTTTTTAACTTCTTCTGAATAATATTTCCTAGCTAATGCTTGCTTTACCCTTTCTTCTCCTTCCTGCAGCTCATTCCCCACCCCAAAAAGAGTAGAGCTTGAAATATGAGGCTAAAAATGATGCTCACTTTTCTTAAAGAAAACCCAAAACTAACCCCAAAACCAAACCCACACCACCCCTCAGTTTTTCATTATAAAATCCCTCCTCTCAGTTGTCACAAAACCTATTTACTACAAGAATATTGATAATTCACACATACCTTTCTTCTTGGAACAGATTAACATATTTATTAAATTTGATTCTACTAGGATGTGCATGCAGCAATGCTTTGGCTTATTTACACTGCAGTAGTGGTGGCAGTCTTTCATTCTGAGTTGCGCAGTTTAAATTGGTTATAAACATAAAAGAAAATGAAATTGCTTTAAGAATAAACTTTACTTGGGAAAGAAATTTTCTCTAGATATGAGTGTTAGGAGAAGATGAAGTTCAACTGAGAGTTTCTTCAGAAGCAAAGGAGTATGTACTACCCAAGTACTGCCTTGCTCATTTCCTTCTTTTTTTTTTTTAAAAAAAAAAAAAAAAAAGTATACATTTTTTTGATTAACTGTAGAGTGTAGTCTCTAGCATGTCAGTTCATTTATTCTTCAGTCAACTTCAGGCTTCTGGGTTATGATCTTAGTTTGCAGTGTCAAGTCTGTGATGAGAAGTCAAAGATACTTAAAATATCTTAGCCAAGAAAATGAACTACTAGCATACCACCACAGTTATGTAGAAGCCAGTTTACTTTATGAACTATTGCTATTAACAGTCTGAAAATTCTTACTTGATCACTTTGATTAATACAGGATAGTACTGGAATGAAGTTGTGGAAGAAACGGTGGTTTGTGCTCTCAGATCTGTGTCTCTTCTATTACAGAGGTAAGTTCCATGCAGGAAAGCCTGATAGCTAATTTTACTGGAAGCAGATATATTTTGACACACCACTAAAATGTAAGAAAAATAAAGCTGCTACTTAATGTAATGGATAAAATAGTTGTATAGCTGTCAATATCCAGGCCTGTTACTTTTTTTTTTTTTCCCCTTCCTTCCTGTCCTTCTTTCTTAATTACCAATTTCACATAATTGCTTCTTGCCTATCTGGTATGCTCCAAGGGCAAACCCATTCACAACCCATTCACAGCCACCTCTTTTATTAAATTCTGAATTGTAGTTTTCTCACTGCTCCTGTAGTTAGGAACTAAATATGCCAGGTTAAATCTGATTTTTCTTGCAAATGAAGTGACTGAAATGGGGATAGGAAAGGGATAGTGCAAGGGAGCTGAAACTCTGCCTTTGGAATGATAAAGAGGATATATATGCCTTTTGGGAATCTAATCAGTGTTCATGAATACTTATAAAGTGAAATGTTGTCCAATTCCATATGAGTAGAAGTCTCTGCTGTATTTGGAACAAAGAAGTCTATTAGTATCCTTATGTAGCTACATTAGACTTATTTTACATGGGAAAAAATTAGCTGCTTATAATTCTAGTCTGGAGATAAGTATGTTAGAAAACTGATTCCTTCACCATTACAAATTATTAACTGTAGTGCTCCCGAGGGGATAAACAATGGGATTTGTGCATAAAATGAAATAAGGTGTACAACCATAGTAGTTTAAAGGAGGCTAAGGGCAAAGAAGATTGTGAAGTATGGCAAAATAGAGGAAAATAACCAGCTAAGGCCATCTGCAGCCTTAACTGCAGATGAAGGGTAAGAAAGGGTTTCAGTTTAGGATGAGACTTTAGAATTGATAGAAGTGGTGTTGATGCTGGTGATGCTGAGAGCAGTGACTGATGAATTAAAAATGCTGTTCTGTTAAAGTGCAGCATGGTTCTAATCTGATCAAGACAAATCAGGTCATGAAACATAAAAGCTCTGTACCTCTTTGGAATTGTGTTAATTAACAAATTCTGAATTATTGAAATATAATCATGAGGCTTTGTTTCTTTACCCCAAGAAGTTTACGTAGTTGGATAAACCACTGCTGAGTCAAAATTAGGCTATAATTTCAGTCATGAAGGCATTGATTGTGATACAACTGCACTGCATTTAGTTAAATGATCATTATATACTCTCTGCTTTCCTATAGGGTTTTCTTATTTTAAACAAGTCTTCGGAATCTCTCTTCCAAAGGTTCTAAAGAAAGTGCTACTTTGTAGCTGCCTTAAGAACAGGTTAAATTGACTTAAAGCACTGCATATGAAGTATCTCAAAACAAAAAAGCAATAAGGAAAACCAACAACAAATAAAATAAATCCAGACAGCTCTATAATCATACTTTTTCATTTCTACATGTTAGTGTGCCAAATAAGCTGAAATACAAACAGAATAGTCTAAATTGTTTACATGATAAACTTGGCTTTTAGCTATCACTCACTTACTGGAAAGCAGTTAAAGCTGATAAACTGTAATTAGTCATGTATAATGATAGTCTTAAAGGTATTAGAAATGGCTACTAAAATATAAAAAACTTGCTCTCTAAGCTCTATGCTTTTGTGGTTTTGTTAATTCTGTCTCAGATATTTGAAAAAACGGAAAGGGGAGAGCCATGCACTTACTCCCAGATCGCAAGCAGTGTTTCTGGTTGCAGGATTGTGGTCGTTGTGGTTTTGTTTGTTTTGTTAGTAAATCTTACTGAACTTTTACAGTTGTGTTCCAATGTTAGCCACTAATGCTTAAATTAATTTATAGATGAAAAGAAAAATTATTTCATTGTATTTTTTCAGAGCTTAGAGAATACTCTTTTTCTGTTCACGGAGGGATAAAAGACTGCCCACTTTCATATCGGAAGGTTATTGTGGCAAAAAATAAAAGATCTTAAAGCTGGACAGATCTGCTATTTTACTCTTGTATTATTCATACACAGCATACAAGTAAAGATAGGTATGGGGCAGTGTAATGTGTAGATAAAAGCTAGTCTGATAGGAAACAGATTTTTAAAATCTGGAAGTGGAATGTAGCAGTATGTCTTTAACAAAGACCAAAGTTCTCCAGACATGCAGCTGTTCAGTGGAACAAAAATCCTTAATGCTTTTATATGACACTAGTGGGTGTGACTTACTAATTCATAAATCAAAGTATAATCTAGCAGAAGGGACTTTTTCCTCAAAACAGCAGTCCAAATAAAGTAAACCCCAATATTTGCCATGCATTCTGGGACAAGGGAAAAAAAGGCAGTTTTTTTTGTGTGCAGCTAGCAAGGAGTAAATATTTGAGAGGGGAAGTTGGGATGGTTTTGGCCATACTTATGGATACAGTTGAGTACCTGAAAGTACACCTACTCCTTTCATTTTTTTTCTACCTTTTAACCAGAATAATTTTATGCTTAATTCTCCAATTAAATAACTATCCAAGAAAGCTTTTTTTTTTTTTTTTTTTTGCACATCTAACATGTCATGTAACACTAATATGTCTGGGCTGAACTTTCCCCATACGTGTAACTTCAGTGAAAGTTGTGACGTTTCAGAATTTAGTGAGCAAACAAGAACCGTGAAAAGATATTTAAAACCGAGTATAAGAGGTAGTCCTTTTGGGCTGTTTACATGTATTTTAATTATAACAGTATTAATTTTCCATGCTTGAAACTTTGGAATATCTTATGTTTTCATCTTAATTCCATAGCTCCATAGTAATTTGTTGGGGCAGTGTCTTCAACTAAGAGAAGTGTTATGAGGACAGTCTCCTAAGATACCAGTTGTGGATAGAAGTTCTGTATCTGAAATACAATTAAGATTGACTTTGTGAATTTCATCCACTTATTCCTTTATTGAAGTATAACTGGATTTATGAGCTGGTTGTGGCTTCCAATTAAAATATCAATTTGTTATTGTAATGTATTGTTCTAAAATTTTACATAAAACTGTTCACAAAAAACAGTGTTTGGTTTGGGGAAATTTTTGTTTGTGTTTTACAAATGATCTGAAACAGATGTATTCTTACAAATAGAATGTAATCGAGTGTAAGCTGTTCACGGGAATTATAACAATCTCATAGCTTAATATGCCCAATATCAGAAGAAGAACATGCATATTTTCTCAAAGACCAACAATCATAAAGAGTATTTTAAAATACTACTGCTGTCATAGGTATTTGCAATTGTTCCTGAGCAGGCAATAGATAGCAGGTATTGTTCTTGTCACCGAATTAGAGGCTTGACTTCCATCTACTTTTCAGCTTTGAAGCTGTATGCAGGTAAGCACTGATCTCCAGAAAACCTCTAGGTGAAGCTATTTGTGGTGTTTTCCATAAGGTCGCTCATGTACTTGAATTTTTACAGAGCTTGCACTCTCAAGAGGGTTTTTTTCTGCTTGTCCATCTCAGGCAAAAGTCAAAGGTGGCCATTTTCAGATGACCTAGATTTCACGGGGCTTAGGTTTTTGAGGGTGCACACTTGTGTGATGCGGGTTCAGTGGCCTGTGTTGGCAGAGAGGGATTGCACAGTTGCACTTGTGGACTGCACGCTTCTGAGACTGTATACAGAAACCTACATAACAAATCAGTCTGGCTTTCTGATTCTCTAATGCGTTTTCTTCCGAGGTAAACATCTTGTTACTGGTCTTGTGTTGTTAGAGTTGTACTCTGTTGTACAGAGTTCCACTGAAGTGCCTGAATAGAAGTATTATGTGTCAAAACACTTTGTTTCTCTAATCAAAGACTATACATTCACAGATGAGAAAGAAGAAGGAATACTAGGTAGCATACTTCTACCTAGCTTTCAGATATCTGTGCTTTCTCCTGAGGACCATATTAACCGCAAATATGCCTTTAAGGTAAGGTAATCAATTTTTCAGTTTAATTTTATGTCTGAAAGCACAATAGCCTGTGATCAGAATTCATTTTACTGAGTTACTATGCAAAACAGGGTTGACAAACAGCTTCTGAGACTGATTTTTCATAATACAGTGGCAGGGGGTTCAGGTATTTAGCCTGATGTAAATATAGACTTAACTACTAGAATGAGAAAATGGATAAATATCACTTATTATTAGCCTTTCATTTTTGTTTATGGATCTTAAATACAGTGTGGTGTTTTAGAATTGTAGGCTGCAGCCGTACTTATCCCGCTAATGAAAGTTCTTTAGTTGTTTAGCTAAAAAGTATCTTTACATATAAATAAAAATAAGATTTTATTATTACTTAAATCACAATATTACATGAATCGTTTTTAGGATTGTTTCACAGCTAATATTTTTCATCATGATATAAATCACTCTACTAAATATTTTCTCTTGACTTCTTTTGTTTGTTTGTTTTATGAGCTCCTTTTGGCTCTTCTATTGGCCTCCTAAGCAACACATCATTTATTTATTATGGTAAGTACAAATTAAAACTTACTATATCATTCAGACTGCAGTCTATGCCAAAATCTTACTTATAATACTTATAATAATAATGGATAGTCAAGGTAGTTTTTAACAGATTGAAGAAATTTAAGGGTTCTTTATTGAGTGTATTAATGAAGAAGTAACTATGCTTAAAAATTATAGGCAATTATCTTGAAAGTATGAAGGCAATGACAGAGGAACATTGAAGTATTCCTTCTGATAATTTTATTTGCAGAAGTCTTATTATAGAAAACATTAGAGAGAGTATACAGTAACATTATTTGCCTCTTTTCTTTTACAGAATCTTATATTTTTATTGCAATGACCATGTCGTTTCCAATCAGGCAGCTCATCCAAACATGAGGACCTATTATTTCTGCACAGATACAGGGAAGGAAATGGAGTTGTGGATGAAAGCCATGACAGATGCAGCACTTGTGCAGACAGAGCCTGTGAAAAGGTAGTGTAGATTGACAAAACAGTGTCACGGTGTATTTCTTGCTCATATTTAGTTTGATTTATTTAAATGAAAGGATATACCTTCAAATAGAATGTAAATTGGCTGAAGTAATTTCTTCTTATATTGAAGACCCTTACCAATTTAACAACGTTGGAGAAAATTTTGAAGTAGTAAAAATAATCTAAGGTCTGTATATGGATGCCTTGAGTGTAAGGGGCTAGAAGACAAAAACTTGACCATTTCCTTTAGCCAGTGGCATCAAAAGAAGCGCAATGACGAATACTATGTGCAGGGATGTTTGACTTTCCCTGCACTCCGGACTGAACAGCAGTAGCAGCTCAACCGTTGGTAGTCTTTGGCTTAAACCTGTCATAAGTCTCAAATTCACAACTCAAGTTTCTAGCTAAATTAAGCTATGGGCAACCTGTGGGGAGCCATTCTTGTTCATCATAAAACTGTCATCAAATTTATACTTACCTGATCTGGAGCCTTATCCTTTATGTATCCATGCATTCATGACAATGAAAAGCAAGTTATCGCTGGAAGCCTTATGTTCTCAGAAACTGAATATTGTCTGCTGCTGTCTATCCAGTGAGAATTTTTTTCTCTGAATGTGGTCCCTTGGGTCGACTTCGTGGTGTCTATAATGGAAACCTCATCAATAGAAAATTTAAAAGCTCCTTGTTATTGATGGCGCAGAAGTTATTGCTGACGCCTGCTGTCACTCGATCTATTCTGCACTCTTAGTTCCTGCTACACTGGAGCTAAATGAAAGGCAGCAACGCTGAGAAAATTTAAGTTTAAAAAAAAGAAAAAAAAAAAAGTAAAAAATCCTGTAGACACAAGTACCAAAGGAAAAGGTACAACTTTTGCAGAAGAGTAAGCACATTAAACATGTCAAAATACAAGTAATCTTTCTGAATTTTGCATCACTAGTGCAAGTCATTCCTGTTAACTTGTTCCCAGCATTTCTATATCCCATATTCCAGTATGGTGCTGGCATAAAATGTAACGCAGAATGATTGGATGCTTTTAATGTTGTATGTTTTAATGTTTTGTGAGCTTCTCAGTCAAACAATGACACTTTTACTTACACCAATCTATCAGACATTCAGAAGGATAATGGTAAACCAGGAACACTTTTAAATTTGTACCTGTGCAACTTCTTAGTGACTAATCTTAAACAAAAGATTGAAATCTTAGCTTTCATCTCCTAAGGTCTTTTAAATATATAGATAATATATGAAGTATTTCATTCTGTGCATTGGATAGCATTGTAAAATACCTTAACAGAAAAAATACGTTGTTCACCATACTTTGGAAAAATAACACATGTGCTTCAAGCTCTCAGGTGTCATGTTTGTTTTTCCCGGAACTACTGAAAATAAAATATTTCAGCTTGTAGAAAGGAGGAGTGGTCAGTCCAATTACCACAATGAATTTTTATCTAATTCTATGTGATTTCATATTTTATATAATGATGTTAGGTTCTTTGTCTCCTGTAACCCTCCTCATGTTTGGGAACAGTAGATGACAGGAGGAAGGGATGAGCAGAGTGAGATAAAGCATAAGCAAATAGATACTTAATAGCATTTTCACCTTTTAATTTTTCCATTCAGAGCTTTTAAGAGATTGCACTTAAAGATGTTATCTTGACAAGATAAAATGTCTCATTTAGCTTAGCAAATAACCCTACTCTGAAAAATCAGGTTTGGTTCACGTTGTAAGTGTATCGCAGTTAGCTGTGGTAGGTTACAGATGGAGAAATGATTAAACCATATTAGACCCACTTTACTTCAACCAAAATTCATGGGTTGATTGTATAAGTGCTTTGTAGGGGGAATAGTACCGAAGTGGGCCATTCTGAATCTCTTTGAACCAGTGAAGTTACCTACATTTGGTATTTGCAATACTGTGAAGATTGAACGTTTGAAGAGGACATCTTTGTAGTAGAGAGGGAAAAAAAAACCAAAACAAAACAAAAAATGAACAAAAAACCAAAACAAACCACAAAAACCCCACAAAACAAACAAAAAACAGTGAAAAAAGTGTACCTCATGCTGACAGAGCCTCCATAGTGTCGTCTTCATAGTCTCTCCCGTAACAGTCAATACTCTATAAAAGATATTTAGTAAACTTAATTAGGTAGGCAGATGTTACATTATTACTTGTGACATTTCTTTTAACATAAGAAGCAGTCTAAGATGTTAATGTAAATACCCACTGGTTTGTGCAGGTCACCCGTACAGCTGCAGAGTCATGTTTGCTGCCGCAGAGCCTGTCGGGGTTCGGAGCGAGCTCGCCCTGGCGCCCGGCGCGGCTCTGCAGGCTCATCGTCTGTGCCTGGCTGCTGTGCCACGGCTGCTCTGACAGCTTGGGCGCACGGTCCATGGCTGTGAGCCTCCCGAAATGCGTGGCCATGCATTCCTACCCGCTTCTTTCAGCTGCAGTGCCTGTTCCAGCACCGATGTCTGCCTATTTTAGGTGTTTGGCTGTGTATAGGCAGATGGTGGGGAGATTCCCAATACAGATGAGCTTATCTAACCCTTTTCATCTGGCTATGTGTGCTCCTGCAATCTGCCTTGCATTGCTTATCCTACTCCTTGGTGAATCAGTGTAGCACGCTAAACGAGTAGAAAAGCACTTAGCAAAATCAGTAGTTTTCTGCCTGGAAGTCACAGGCAGAACAGCATTGCAAACAGCCAAAACAAGTGTCAGAAAAGCAACTTAATGTTACACCATCTTGTTGTTTTAATTCAGGGAAGAAACCCGAGAACAAAACAGAAGACGTGACCTCTTTGAAAAGTTTGTTAGTAGTCTTGAAATCATTACTTGAGAGAAAATACATTTCAAGACCAGTGAGGTCTCAAAACTTTCATGTCTGTTAGCTATAATAAGGAAGAAAATCCTTCAGACATCTGTTTTCTAAATAATCCATCTTTTGGCTATCAAACTAGTTCTTAAAATGAACCATGTAGCAGGATATGATCTTAACCAGAAGAAATATTGTTTCTTCCCTGTAAAAATCTGTTAAGTATTAAGTATTGTATTACCTCATCTCTAAGTAACATAGTTTGGCAAGCACATAGCTCTAAGCATAGAAGATTTTGGTTCTCTCAAAGTCAGCCAGTGTCTTTGTTTCTCAATTCTGTTTTCTCAAGACATTCCAATATTGTACTGGATACAGTTTTCTAACAGACTAGATACTTATGATACAATAGCTAGAGGTATTAAGAACTTACTTCCTTAAATATTCATGCAAGCTGATGTTGAGCCACTCTTAAGTGCTTGTAAATATTAATTGCCCAATGCTAGGTGAGGGTTTTTACATTATGGTTCTTTAAATCTTCAAGTCAAGGTAATTCACTGCTTCTGATCCTCTAGAAATCCAAACCCAACAAAATTGAATGTTGTACATAAAAATGTAACCATTCCTTTTAGAACTGATCTGCAGTCACAGCAGAAAAACTCCCTTCTGATATATAACTGCAGGGAAGGACAAATATTTTGTCCTATTGACTTAACTGCAATTAGCCCTTTCTAAACATTTATGTTTTAATTTTACCTAGATAGTAAATTCAAGTTTAATAATGTACTGAGAGACCTATCAAAATAATTAAACACAAATACTTTAGTCAGTGAGGAACTGTTTAAGCTTATGACCTGAAATGTGATTCCAAACAACCTCTCTGGCTTATCAAAACATCTTACTCATTCCATGGTGTTTCGCTGCAGACCATAGTTAAGTTGTATCTGAGTACTGATTGCTTGCTTGTGTTTGTAGATGCTAACATTCCCCAACATACTGATATATCAGTTTTGGTCTAAATGCCGATTTCTCTACTCTTCCGTGTTTAAGAGCGTCATTTTTCTATCCTTTCACTGTCAGCTGTGTGTGCCAGAGCCTTTGTTTCTTCTGAGTGATGAGACATATACTAAGAAGAGAGTGTTTTCCTCCTAGTGTAGTTACTCTCCCTGAACAGCATAAGCTAAGCTGCCAAAAAAGCACTTGTTAGCATAACAACATCCACAGTGGGGTTTTACTGATGTCACTGGGTTTGGAGAAGATGGCTTTTTCTTTTCAAATGCCTCTGCCTGGCTTTGTTAAATCAGTCTTCATGTCTGTCTGATACTTGATTACATGCCCCCCCCCGAATTATTTACTTAGTTTAAAAGCAGAAAATAGTGCTTTTGCTGTATTACTGTTCCATACATATTATTCCTCTTTTGTTGTAGAAACCTATAAATTGCATTCAGTGTATGCTGAAACATGTATGATCATTGCTCATCCTCTTTTGTCTTCTCCCTCTCCTGTCCTCAAAATAACCCTGCAAGGCTTGTTGATAGTCTTTGAGAGTCAGATATGGAGCCAAATATAAATATGGATTGATGTTTCTTACATTTACCTATTAGTTTCTGATAATTCTTTCCTATTTGGGTCCTTTGCTGGGGAA
Organism: Podiceps cristatus; assembly: GCA_000699545.1. Taxonomy (NCBI): domain Eukaryota; kingdom Metazoa; phylum Chordata; class Aves; order Podicipediformes; family Podicipedidae; genus Podiceps; species Podiceps cristatus. The sequence goes on along the minus strand of KL262201.1, from coordinate 45,147 downwards.
AGAGATCTCTTGCTCACTGAGTTGGGTGATTTGATGCATAAAGGTAGATGAGAGCCCAGAAGTATATTTGAATGTCAGTCATTCAGCCTCTACACCATCGCAAAGAATGTCAAATGTAAATGCTTGGCTCTGCTGGGTATAACCATAGTAACAAGTGATATAGCGTAGAGGTTGCATGGAAAAACAATTCTGTAATTTGGGGGTTTGTTGTTTTTTAATTAAGATGTACAGTGGGAAGTGGTATGATAGTGTGAATCTAACACTGTGCCAAGTCTTGGCTTTGCCACCTATCTGATGGATGTCCTCACAGATGCCAGTCTCCCTCTGCACCACAGATTTTCCATCTGTAAGACGGCAACTGCTTCTTTGCTGTAAAGCACCTTGAGAAAGATTGATATAAAGTGCTATGTAAGGGGGTAGGTGGTACTGTTAAGGCATATTGCATATTTTAATATCTCCATTTAGGATTATTTGCAAGTTAGTCCTTACCTTTATTTGTAAATGCTTGAGTGCTAGCTGAAAGCTAAAATTTCAACAGTATTTTTTGACTTGATAATTGTGGGAAATGGAGTTTTTCACTCACTTTTCTGTTCAGGGAATTCCTTTAGTTTGTGGTAGATCACTGGGTGGTACAGTTTTGAGATGGGAGGGAGGCATTGATCCATTTTTTTTCTGTAACCTTGAGAAGGAACCTAGGCAGAAATGTTTGGTCTTGGGAATAGTTTAAAGTCTTGAGGGAGAGGAAACAAAAAACATGCTTTTGAATTGCAATAGGAGCTTAGCATAGCATTTCTTTGTTGATACTTGGAAATCATAGAAAAGATGACGTGAGTGTAGCAGTTCACCACATGTGTCCTCCCCCACAAAAGTTACATAAAAACTGGTTCTACATCAAGGTATTTTTCTCTGAAAGTTATCATTGGAAGAAATATTACCCTCTCCTTTCCACTAGCAGAAAACATCAGATGTATCTAACCTCTGTATTTAATATTGATGTATGAGAAAAAAACACCGTTTTTAAAAATAATGCTGATGTATATAGCCAAAGAGAAGTTCATGTTAGATTATTGGTATGAATGTTTTCATTTGCAATACGTTTGTGTGTGCACTTTCATGTTGGCAGTTTAGGAGTAATCACTGAAAGCAAATGACTGTTCAGAGCCACTTAGATTAATAGGGTGAATTTTGGAGGACTTTTATAATATTATGAAGTATTAGGGAGAGATCATCACCATGTGTGGGATCATCACAACTATGTCAGGAAGATGCATGAGGGAAAAAAATCACACCCCTCGTTAAGATGAAAAGTGCGTGAGCATATACGTGTATATACTCGTGTATGGTATACAGAGTCTTACTGTTCCTGACTGCTGCATTTGAAATGCTGTACTTGTCAAGGAATGAGTCTCTTCATTCCTTTCACATCATGGAGGATTGGATTCATAGCAAACATAAGGTGGTAATTGGAGGTGCTTTTAAAATAAAGTGTTTTATTATTAGCAGTGGGTAGTACTTTATAAGGACTTTACAGTTTTCAGTCCTTTATGTATTTTCTGGGGTTCTGTCCCAAATAGTTGTTGGCCTGTTGGGGATTCATGGCTTAAATAATCTGTTAGGGAAGTGTAGACTTGTTGTACATTTAAGCTTCTTGTTGAAGACGAGGTAAGCAAAAATGCTTACAGCTATGTATGTAGTTAGTCTACTTGAATTAGAGTATTTTTCAGAGGAGTGGTCATACTTGTGCTCTTGGTCAGTTGTGTATGTGGTGGCCTTTATGCACACAAATTAGGCACTTGAACTGGACACAGTTATAACAATGAAAAATACATCTTCAAAAAAGATGCAAAACATTGTGAAAGGTTATTTTAACATACCCTTAAAATAGTTTTGTTCTTGGTTTGGTTTTATACAGAGATGTAATCTTAAAGAATTATAGCTCTTCCTCTTCTTTTCTCCCGTGCCAAAAAATGTTGATCAAAACAATTTAGGGGTTTGGTTTTGGTTTGTTGTTTAGGGTTCTTTTTTTCCTACTAAACTGGGGGGGGGGAGGGGAAGTCACTACCTGAGCTGAGTGTTCAGTTCCTGTCCCAGTACAGAAAAAGATACAGCTTCTTGACATTTTGATATTTTAAAAAGATAGCTAATAGAACTTAATACATTGAGTACTTGTATAAGTACTGTAAAGCAGTAACTGTTATAAAAATAATACTATTTTTGTGGTACAGTTCCCTAAGTCAGCAGCTATTTTCCCCCTTAAAATGAGGGAAGCCATAGTTATTTTCCACAAAATGTATGCCAGCCAAAGCGATAACGTACCAGAGAAACCTAATTGATGCTAGTGACCGTGAAAAGTTGTTTCCTTTCTTTAAAGGAAATTCATTATCTGTTAAATTTAGCAGTACTGTGAATCACAAGATGGTCAGCAATGTAATCTGCTACCATTTTTAAAGATGGCTTTAAAGATCATCTGAATTTCAGGCTGTTGACATCTGGAAGCTGTAGCTCTTGGAAAGCCACTGAATATTTTTACTGTTGAATGTCCAGCCCTCCAGCAACTGAACATCCAGACTCTGACTTTATTTCCTCTTGTGCACATTTTTTCTAGGGGGTTAATTGGAAGTTGGCATAAAAAATGTACCCCATGTTGTAAATGGTTTACACCGTGCTCTTAAAATAGCAAAGATACAGAGAAACATGGAAGAAAAAACACACTCTCCAGCCAAAAAAACCCCAAAGCAACCAACCAAAAAAAAACCCCCCACAAAAACAAACAAACAAAACCAACCAAACAAACAAAAAAATAACCAACCACATCACCACCACTCCCCAAAACAAAACCAAATCAAAAAGCCTCAAAGCAACAGCAACAAAAAAACCAACTCATCCTTGAATATTGTCAAAATATGTCCTGGATTTTTTCTCTTAAGGGCAATATATTAGTGTAAAATATCTGGACAGGGATTCACGGCAATAACCCTGATAAACATCAGTATTTTCACTTGTCTTTTTTTATTCCTATTTTTAATGTTTTGTTGATATTATAGTTTCTCATATATTCCTTTCCAGAGTAGAGAAGTTAACCTCTGAAAATACACCACCTCGAGACGCAAATAATATTTCAAACCATCGGGTGCTAATTAAGCCAGAGGCACAAAATAACCAGAAAAACAAAGAAGTGAACAAAAATGAGGAGAAGAAAGCTTTGGAAGCCGAAAAATACGGATTTCAGAAAGTTGGGCAAGATAAACCATTAACAAAAATTAACAGTGTAAAGCTAAACCCTTTGGGATCCGAATACAGGACTTTACCCATAACCACGATTCAGGCTGGACACTTCAGACCAGTTCATTTAAATGGGTCTGAGAATAAGGCTGTTGGTGTTGTCCTGGCAGACGCTGGGGATGGAGGTCAGCACAATGTGATTCAGTCACATATGGAGTCTGAACGAGTTATGCAGAGAACTAATTCAATGCTGCAGCTGGAACAGTGGATTAAAATACAAAGAGGAAAAGGACACGAAGAGGAAACAAGAGGGTAAGTACTATGTAATTTTTTTTTTTTTTTTTGCTAGGCTTTCTAGCAAATAATACTTAGACTTGTATCTTGGTTAGATTCTTTAGGTTTGGTGTATATTACATACAGAGAACAATGAATTATATATTCAAGAAGAGTCTGGATTACTGCTCGGAACAGATTTATTAAACTTTCTCTTTTATTAACATTTGTGTTATTATTAATAAATTAAACTGGATTAATAACTTGATTAAAATGGCCAGAAACCCTTTTTGGGTGTTTGAAATTTCTGTATCCTAGCAGAGAGGAGGTGTCATCAATCATAAGTATTCTTTTTCCTCTTAAAATCTGTTCTTGAAATTGCCCCATCTTCTGCATTTTTGTTCACAAATTCCTGTAATAATATTTTAAATTCTTCAAAAATATTCCAAGGAGCTTTTAAATTTTAAACAATCTTTAATTGAAGAGAGGGGAGCTTTACCTAAGAGGAAGTTCTAGAAATCTAACTAACTTGATGCTTAAAGCTTCTCACAAAATTAAACATCTCCCAGTTCTAATATTGTTCCAGTGCTTATTCATGAGGCTTTAAAATTATGTGTGAATGATATTGAATCTTGTGCTGATAGCAATTTTTCTGTCTGACAGAAGTGTAAGGACATTGCTTCCAGGCTGGCTTGCAGACAAGCAGCTCTAGCAGTAAAATGTAAAAGTTTTTAATATTACATTAGATAGGAAGTAATGGAGATGCTATCACAGGAGGTATTTTGAAGAGCTGGAAATTAGGGAGTTTGCTTATAGGTGGATGGCAGAGCAGAACTTAAGATAAAACCAAGTTCCAAAAATGCATTTTCCGCAAATTTCAAAATACAGGGGTTAGGGATTTTTCATTTTTAGCAAAAACTTGAAAAATATACACTTGCCAAAATTGGTTGAACATTTCCTCATTGCCTTTAGTCCTCTATTAAATATAATTAAGAATTGTTAATGTGTTGTTTCATGAAGTACTCAACATTAGTAGTTTGATCAAGTTTGAACTTAGAGTACAAAGAGCAACTTGTACACTCTGACATTTATTTTATTACGCATATTTGCGTAATGAGAACTGAGAATGCTCTTTGATGCAATTAGATTTTTTTTAAATTGGACTGTAAAACTTGCAACCAAACCGGAGAAATTTGAATAGCTGTGCCATTTCTCAGTTGCGAACAACTGTATAAACCCTAAAACCGATTTCATGGTGGGAATCAAATAGAGGGAAGTACTGTTAACATTATGTTACTAATTAACAATATTTTATTCTTGACTATAGAGGCCACTTGTTGCTTGAATAAGGATGGCACTGATAGCACAAACAGTATGCTTTCAACTGCAGTTCTACATAAAGACAGCAAATGGAAAAAGAATTGGCCTTGAGCTATCTTTTGTGCTTTGTGTGGAAGTGGCCTTGAATAAGGATCCAAATTTCTAATGTATAATGCTATCTTTAGAATGCGTTTTCATTTATGGTTTTGATTTTATTTTTGTTCAGATCTCCAGTTTCTGGCTGGAGGCAGAAATTTAAGTAGAACTGAAGTTGGTGAATGAGAGTAGAAAGAAGCTCCAGTTTATGTTAAAGCTTAAGGTTGGGGTGAGTGTCTAGAAAGTCTGTTTGTAGTAGGACCTGTTCAGCTCATAACTTGAATTTTTGAGAAAAGTCGTCTTCACTTAATGAGGAAAATTTGCTCACTTTTAATAAAGATGCTTTCCATTACGTCTGTCTCTCTAATGTGTTAGAGAAATCATGGAGGACCAAACTGAGTATCTCTGGTGTGTCAGACTGAAAAAAAAAAAAATAGGACTTTAAGGATACTAACATGTTAACAAACAGTTTCAATTAAATAACTCTATATAAAATAGGAGCTATTAGCCGTCCTCAATATGAAATGAAAAAGGTTCACTGTAAAACTAATTTTTTAGAGGAACATGCTAACCGCTTAGTAGTTTGTTTTCCTGAGAAATTAATGAGAATGACAGAAATGCAGTTTTTCATTCTTGAAGCTGTTATCTGCCATTTCTCTGGATCTAGACATCTAGTTTTGCAAGAGCTACACAAATACAGCTGATGCCTTGAGGAAGACAAACCTTTTTTTAAATCAAAAATAAACATTTTGTAAATAAAAACCTTCCACTTAGTATCATTTTATTAAATTAATTTTGCAGAAGTCGGTTAGGCATAAGTATTTTCACCAAATGTGGTTCACTTGAGTGGCCTTTCCCAAATGTGGAAACAACACAGAAGGGTTGCATGGTACTGAGTGAGGTATTTTGTTGCTTCTAACCCAGGGTGTGAGCCTGTCTCCCCACCTTGCCCATATAAGAATCTTCCTCAATAATAAATGCCTGCTGTATAGTACCAGGCTTCCATCTTCACTCTGCCACCCTTTGCTTGATTCACACATGAAAATTCATCATTCCGGGCAAATGGTATTTGCATTCTTTTGGATGAAGAGCCATTTTGAGGTTTCAATTGGAGGGCATTCATAGCATTGCAGAACTGAGCCCCTAAAGGCTTAGCAATAAAGCTGCTTTCCCAGAGTAGTCCAACGTGGGGACACCAGGACCAGTGTTGCTATCCAGCATCCTAGAGACGGCCTCTAAAGGTGTCGCTAAGGAGTCTATAAACTCACGTGGAAGCCTCTTTTTTCAGATGGGAGCATGTGTAGGGAGGTATTTATGATGACAGTTGCAGAATATTTTGCAGAAATGGTTTGCAGCCTCCCAGCGTGCACGACCGCTTGAGTGGCTGCAGCAGCCTCCCCTGGTGTGCACGGCCGCTGGAAATGGCGGTGCTGCCTGAGAGTTGGGTTTGGCATTTGACTAGGATGACGTTTTTGCAAGTAACAGGACATTGGTGAATCTCTTTTGATTTTATCAAATTATGTAAAACAAGGCTCTAATATTGAGGTGGTTGGGCTTTTTACAGTTTTCATGGTCTACCAATAGGAGATGGATATGTCCTAAATGTTCTAGAATATAAGTAATTGCATGCAGACTTTAAATTGCTATCTTTGCAGAGTAAGAACTTCAGGCAGCTTTTTTCCACATTGCCAGGGATATTTAAAGGAGCCAACAGAATTACACTGCCCACTTAATTAATAAAATGAGAGAGAAGCTTCAGTGAGAGGTATATCTAGCTACTGGATATCTTAATGAAAATATCAGGCTTCGCCATACCCATTTGTCAATAGCTAAAATAATATTTTGGAAGTTAGAAACTGAACCCAGAAGTGTCTTGGTTGTTTGGGTTATTTTTTTTAAATATGGAGATAGAGAGATGCCTTTATCATTAGTGATGTGTAATAGGAAGAAATTTAAAAGTATTCAAGCAGATTTTGCAGCAACAGATTAGGACTTAGAATCCATTTCCCTTTTTTGTACTTTTTTTTTTTTTTTTTCCTGAGAATGCAAAGCTGTCCAATCTACAAAATGGGGGTATTACTTCATTAATTCTTGGAAAGCTTCAGAATCTGTAGCAGTTTTTGTATTTAAAGCTCTTTACAGCAGTTTTCATCTCCAAAATGTAAAAGTGATCCAAAATACTCAGCTTCCCGTTTTTCACTGAAAAATGGGTTTTTACCAGCATCAATTTCCTTGGTAGTTCTTTCGTAAGGATCTAACATACATAACGCTGGTTAACGTTGCCATTTTCTTTAACGTTTTGTGGGCACTGAAGTCATTCAAAACTATCTTCAGATTCTGGTCCCTTGTGATGGCAGGGATTTTAATTTGAATTAGTCTGGGGTGTAGCTAGAAGCTGCTGCCCTCTGATGGCTGAATCCTGTCCAATCTGAGATCAGTTTTGTCGTCTCTGGGCAAGCATTTATTGCAGATGTGATCAGTAGCAAAAGGCTTTAAGAGGTGTTCATCTGAATTTTAGATAAGGGTTGAATGAATCAATGTATATGACCTACATTTTGTCCTCTGGAAAAAAAAAAAAAAAAAGAAATGCTTTGTCATACTTAGGCATGCATTGATACTCGATATGGAAAATTTTGTGTTTCAACTAATGCTGAAAGTTGCTACCTCCAGAATTTTAATGTGGGAACAAATTAGAGTAAGCCTTTGAATTCATATCCAAGCTGAAAAGCAATAAAATATTATTATCAAACAAAGAAATATTTGCTATTTGTTTCACTTGAATAGCTGATATGGAATGGCTTGTCCTTGACAATTGCAAAATATAATTACATTAGACAATTATTGCTATTTTTACTTGGTCTGCTATTAAAAAAAAAATAAATATTTTTTTTATATCCATAGTACTTGCTCAAGATTTTCTTAGGGAAACAACAGGAGATTTTTTTCACTTTTTCAAAAGAGAAACATTTTAAATGGGCTCATGGAAACAGTATAGATCTTCAAAGCTTTCAAAACTTTGACCTATCCAGCATATAGACAAGTTACAAGATTTGGTCTAAACTCGATACTACTGGACTGTTAAACTGGTAAAAAGATGAAATGTGGATTATATAATCAAGCAAATAATCAGAGATAGGATCCAGTTTAGGCTGCTACATTCAACCAGTCTAGTTGATGATTTAATCGCCATCTTGCTTTTCTTGCGTGTTTTTAAAATGACATTCAAAAAATTAAAAAAAAAAAACAAGTTAGAGCTAGATAAACCTAAGCAATATTGAAAAACTTTATATTGTCATAATCTTATTGCTGTCCACTAATAAAAAGAAAATTTGTGTTTCAGCATAATCTCTTATCAGACATTACCAAGAAACATGCCAAGCCATCGACCTCAAGTTTTACCCCGATACCCGGAAGGGTACAGAACACTGCCAAGAAACAGCAAAGCCCGGCCGGAGAGCCTCTGCGGCGTAATGCCGTCAGCTTATGACAGAGCCATAGGGCCAGTAACAGCCGAAGAAAAACGAAGGTCGATGCGGGATGACACAATGTGGCAGCTCTATGAATGGCAGCAGCGTCAGTTTTACAATAAGCAATCAACTCTTACTAGACACAGTACTTTAAGTAGCCCCAAAACTATGATTAATATTTCTGATCAGACAATGCATTCGATTCCCACCTCACCTTCTCATGGTTCAATCGCTGGCTTCCAAGGATATTCCCCACAGCGGACCTACAGATCAGAAGTGTCTTCACCAGTGCAAAGGGGAGATGTAACTATTGACCGCAGGCACAGGACACATCATACTAAGGTAAAATACGCTTTTTAATAGTTAAAAACCTTATTTACATGGATTTTTAGTAGAAAGTATACTGTTACTGTAATACTCATGTTGCACTGTAGTATATTTTATTATAATGAAGATTAAATTACATCAATGTTTTCATGGAGAAAGGCTTGGTTTTTAAAAGCATTTAAAAATCTAAAGGTTGTAAAAAGATTTTTCTAATACACTAAGTGTAAACAGCATTCAGTGATGGGTGAAAAACTAAAATTGTTGTTGTTTACATGGGCTACGATTATGGCAACAGCTGCAAGGGAGGACTGTTAGTTAACTGAATTATGAAAGCTGGCTTATTTCGAAAAGTTTGTGGTAGCCTACTCGAGTGTCCTAGATGGTAGATCAGCAGGGAGCGTGACTGGGCAAAGCTGGCACAAATCAAAGCAAATTTGTCATGAGCATGAAGTTGGCTTGACTTTTTGTTTTTAGCGTTCAATAGTTGTTGAGTCTTCAGATAACTATGGATCATACAATTTCATACTCATGCTATTTTGTTTTTGTACAGCATGTCTTTGTGCCTGACAGAAGGTCAATGCCAGCAGGTCTGAGTTTACAGCCTGTTACTCCTCAGAGCCTCCAAGGCAAAACAGTGAGTTGGATTTTTATTCGGTACATCATTTTTTTCTTAAGAATAACTTTTTAAGTATAAAGAGGCAACACTGAGGTCTCATTCTATTCAAAGCTTGCATTAAATGTAGCCTTTATTTTTATTAACAGGGATTTTTAAATCAAATAAAGTAGTACTCTGTAGTTACGTTGAATTCTGAGAATATTTTGTAGCTCCTGACTGAATTTTCTTTCAGAAATAGAGGTATTTTTTTCTTTAATCATCTTCAAAACATTATTGAAATTCCTGGGAAGGGATAGAATACAGCACAGAACACTTATTTCTCCATTAAGTATTTGGAAAATCCTAGAAATAAATTTTACCTTTTTTGGAAAGCTTAAGGATGCTAAAACTGCATTTGGTAAAATTATGTCCTTTCTGACATCTCCAATTTTTCTGTGATAGAGTTGAAACTCTCACTGAAGGTATTTCATTGAAGTAATATTGGGGAATACTGTCCACCTTCTAGTTGAAACATGACTCTTAGCCAAAAGCTTAGAAATTGTCCTAAAATTTACTACATTTATTTACCAGTTTTTGTCTCCTTCCCATAATGTTCTCTGTCTATCTGAAATTACTGTTTGAAACAGTTATGAATTGAGAATACAGATTTTGAATGATACCATGAGCAACAGCTCCCCAGTCAATTCTTCCACTGCCTCGACCCTTGTTTCTTGCGCTTCCCAGCATGAATCCCTGGCACCTTCGGCAACTTACGTGTTGGCCTTTGGCAGCCGGCGCCTCACCTCCGCGCCTTGTCCTCCGCAGACGTTTCTTTGGCCCCATCAGCTCTCCTGGGCTCTGCTGCTGGAGCTGGGCTGATGAGCGGGGTAGGGGGCAAGGAGGTCCAAGCTTCTGTCTGTAGAAACCAGAAGTCGTGCCCACAGCACGAGCGTTGCAGGGGCCAGGGGATGAAACCTGTAGGTAGCTCTTTAAACAATATTTTGTGTTGTGGTTGTTGCAAGAGTCCCAAGAGCTGTATCAAAAGCACAGCGCTTACAGCCATGTGAAAAGTGTTTGCAACATTATGAATATCTAGAGAGGAGTAGGAAGTACTGTTTGATGGGCTCCTCTATGGAAAAAAGTTTGCTTGCAAGCATGGGATTTAAAATAGTTCATTTCTAATGCACTGAAATCAGTCTTCTGCAGAACATACTGAGAAAAGTTCTGATCTTGAAAAAGTGATTCACTGGTCCTTTTGTTTGAAGGTGCTACCTTCAATTCTCTTATTTCTAAAAATAAGTTTTCTTGTACTTTGAAATGATGTTAATTTTCAGACTGAAAGCTTTGTCACTGATTTTTGGAGAGAACTTGAAAATTTCCTGTATAGAAGTCAAGATTCTTACACTTTATGAAATTAAATATTTTAAATCCAGGTATTGAAAAAGTACTATAAGAGGAAGACTAGCCGTTAGACAATTTGGCTTTGGTGTTGGTTTTCCCTCAAAGCAAACGGTTTTGACAACTGAAGCTATGTGGAAATCCCTTGCTCCCTCTCGTGGGCTACTTTGGTACGAGCTCACAACGATGCCAATGCTACACTTATCCTCAGGGATTTTTCTTCTTTATTCTAAGACACTGATACTCGTTTTTCAGTAATTTAATATTTGGCTCTCTGCAGCTTTTTCTTTCTTTCTTCACTTTGGGGAAATTCTGTGACTGTGGGAGAGAGCAAGCGGGATTCTAGGGGTTTTTTGTTGCTTGGGTTTTTTTAAACTCGAACATGTGAGGAAATCAAAATGCTGGATGGATATTTAACCTCTTATAAGACTGACTTCTGGAGAAGTGTAAGAAAGAGAAGCAAACAGGAACATAACAAAAATACTTGTGATGTTAAGTGTTTTGTTTTCTTTGAACTATTACTAATAGAAGTGGTTCCAGGAACGGTTCAGGTAGAGTTTCCCAAACTGACCTAAAGTGATCTTTGTGGAATTACTTGACAAATAACCATTTGAGTGTGACTGTATTTCCATGAGATTGATATAATCTTGCATTTTAAATGCTATTCTTCGTCCCTTCTTAAGGCTTGTATTTTACATCTTAGTCATAAGCGTAAAGCAATAAATGAACTCGTAGCTGCAGACCTGTAGAAGGAGACATGGAAAATTATTTTTGTCATGCTTGTGCAGTTTTATTTTGTGACAGATGATATTTTTCTGCTGTAGTTCAGTTATGTTTTTCTTATTTAGTCTGAACTTTGACGCATACATTTGAAGAATTACTTTAGAAAGTAATTTAAAAAAAAAAAAAAAAAGTGGGGATTTTTTTGATTCTTTCACCAAACTCAAATGGCTGTCCATGTACAGATAATCATAACCTAAGGGCTAGAATTATCTCCCCCTTCACTTAAGTCAATATTATCAATTTGAGATGCATGTCAGGAAAAGTTTGGGGACTGTAGACTTTCTCCTGCAATATTCTCGCTTTTTTTGTCCTCGATGCAGAATGTTACAATATTATGGCGGTTTGAGTAGTTAAAACTTAATCCTTCATTATATATTTGAAAGTAGTCAATTTGGGATAAATGGTTTATTTTTTTGTTGCATCACTATAGCAAGTTTTTGTAAGAAAGATACTAAGAACCCTTATTTTAATTAAGTGTTGTTTAGGATACCAATTAACCTTTTTTCTACTCTTTGGCTTCTCACACTGCACTCCTTCAGCCAGAGGAGCTCACGCTGCTGCTAATAAAGCTGAGACGGCAGCAAGCTGAACTGAGTAGTATCCGGGAACACACACTAGCACAGCTCATGCAACTAAAACTTGAGGCCAGCAGCCCAAAGGTCAGCTATAAAGCAACGTGTGTCATGTACCATTCTCACTAACTCGTAGTCATTCATTAAAGTTTGCATTGCACCATTAGTGCAAAATTTTCTGACTACTATGGCAGTAGAATAGAGTAACATTGATTCTTTGTGTATGTGATGTTCTGCTATTAACCCTTTGAGGTTTCACTCCTAACTTTTTGAAATTAGCTGAGTCAAAATTACTTAAGAATATTTTAAAATATATTGTAGTTAAGTTTAAAGTTAAAGGTTTTTAACCTATTGGTGCTATGAACAAAATTAGTAATGATAGATCATGAGATCAATTTATTGTTTATACTGCCTCCTATCAGATATAATCTTATTTGTAATCCATTTACGAAAATCAGGACATGTTTATCAAAGGGTTTATAGTTATCCATGTAGTAAACATTTATGTGACCTTACTGTATTTTATATGTAAAACCAAAATGTAATGTAGTAATTTGTAGTCCAATTCATGGCAAACTTTCATCACTCCTGTTTCGGATCAAAACTTGTTAACTGTTCACCAAAAAAAAAAGCAGATAAAAGCAGCATTATATTTCTATGTAAAACAGAAAGATCACTGTCTAGTTTACATCTTTTAAAGCTCTTTTCATGCATTCTGCATCTTCTGTCCCTTTCCTTTTTCCCTCTTGACTGCTGCCTGCTAGAATGAGATTCTTTCACATCACCTTCAAAGGAATGCCATATATTTGGATCATCAGGTGGGATTTGCAATTTTCTTGTCTGGTTACCTTTCTTAATGCTTTTTGCCTGCTCCTATCAAGCTGGAAATATTTGGGGAGAAGGATTTTCAGTACTTCTTATGAAATTGGATATTTAATAGGTGTCCTTTTTAAGTAGCATGGAATATCTTAATTACAGATTTGACATGTAATGGAAAAAAACCTCTCAATTTAAAATTCATCAGAATACAGCAGCCACTCACTAATTAAGTTTTCTGTTCTTCATTTCTTATAATAACACTAACTGTAGTATTTTACCATCTTTAACCAAAGTCATTATATTTTTGCAAGCTCATATGACACACATGCAATTTAAAGAAAATTAATACTTCTGATAATTTTAGTTTTCCAAACTAAGAAGAGTTAGATGTTTCTACAGGACATTAAATGAAAGGGAGGTCAAACATGAAAAGATGTTTTAAACAAATGATAGCATGGCTCATTACTTTTCCTCCTTTTACTTGCTTATTTTGTAAAGATCTATATAAGTTTTCACTTCCTTACTACTTCTGATAACTTATGGATTGAGGGTACAATTCTGTCTTCACCAACATAATTCATTGCCAAGTGAAGAACTTCAATCACATACCTCTTTTATGGCTTTGTTGCATGACCAAATGGGACTCCTGTACAAGTTGTATGTGAGAAGTTTTTAAATGGGAAATTTTAGCTAGAACTTATAAAAGACAGTCACAAGTGCTTAGAAGAAATATAAGCAACTCAATTTCCATTAGTTAAAAAAATAAAAATCACTAGTATGCACACAATTGGTCCACCCAGTGACTATTTTCCTATGGTCTATTGGAAACACGGTGTGAATGGTGACCCAATTCGGTTAGATGGCAATGTGTTTCTGAAAATCTCTGTCTTGTCTTAAGGAGCTGCAGGAGGTCCAAAACAATAGGGAAAAACTGTTTGCTAAATTAGGCCAAAATGTTTCATCCAACTCAAATATTTCCAGTTTATAATGTTTTGGAATAAGGGAGTCATTCTGTCTTCAACAATGTAATTCATTGCCAAGAAAGGGCAACTGTCGATTTGAAGTGTAAAACTGTACCATGCTGCTGCCTGATTAGCTAAGCTTGTGAGTATAATATACAGGATTAAATGGAGAGAATTGCCTGCGTATAACATGCAAAGTGGTAAAAAGGATTTTCTTTTTACTTGCATCAGATAAAATTTAGAAATGTAATGTGATGTGATAAACATTAATTTAGGGAAGTGTCTCAATCTTATAAATGTGCTATAATTGCCCCTACCAGAGATGCAAGAAATCACTGTGCTCCTTACAGTAAGAAAACATTATCAAGTCTAAAATCTATTACCTTAATCACAAAATATGGAAGAGCAGGTTAGAATATTTCTTCCAGTTACTGGTCAGTTTTTCTGGGTTTTTTCCTTGTTTTAATATAATACTGCTGCCTAGCTGTATGAAATAAATCCCCGAGAATCTTTCTGCTTTGAGCACCACTGCTTCTAGGGGTCGTGTCTCATATCCTTTTATTACTTTCCCCATTATCAATTTTCCTTTATATTGGGAAGAAAAAAAAAAAAAAAAACATTGTTTCTTTAGTCTGATTGAGGCTTTTCCTCCTCATCATCTGCATCTGCAGCTAGCTTGCATAGTCACTTGCCCTCTTCGAATTTTAGATGTCCAGAGTATTTAAATTAGGTATTTCCACTCATATTTAATCTCTGAAAACAGTGTCGAAACCTGCTTTGCCTAGAGCATGTGGTGGAACTCTAGTCCTCTTTATCTTCAACTCTCACCTTTTTGGTCACAAAAAATTCAGTACCATACATAACAGTAATTAGTAAGTTTGTACTGAGGTTGCACAGGTGAATTTTCAGGCAGACTGAAGTTCATGTGCAGGGAGGGTAACTTTTATGCTGTTGCAGTAAGTTGTTCTCTTCTGGTTAGGTGTGTTTCTTCTCAAGACTCAAGAATATCCCATAGCCTTTTTGAAGTCATGCTGCTTTTTTGTACTACTGTTTCCTTTTCAGATGATTAGAAATTCTTATGTTACGCTTTTTTGATGTTTTTGTATTATGCTTTCAGAATTTTTGTTGTTGTTGGAGTTCAGAGATAAGAGGGAAAAAAAAGATCAAGACGACTGACACATGTATATTGAGTCATATGATTTCTTTGATGTCTTATGGCCAAAAGAATGATTGTCCAGCACACCTTTTTTTTTTTCCTCCTTTTTTTTTTTAAGGTGAGGTTGTGAACCACTCTGATGACTCAAGGTTCATACAGTTGCAGGAGAAAGACTCATCTGCCTTTTAGGATATAGTTCTTTGGACATAGCTAGCAGCCCTAGGCAATGATGATTTGTTTGCCAGCATGGGACACGTTATAGAATCGTAGAATCATTTAGGTTTGAAAAGGCCTTTAAGATCACCAAGTCCAACCGTGAACCTACCACTGCCAAGTCCACCACTAAACCATGTCCCTATGCGCCACATCTACCCGTCTTTTAAATACCTCCAGGCATGGTGACTCCACCACCGCCCTGGGCAGCCTGTTCCAGTGCCTGACAACCCTTTCAGTGAAGAAATGTTTCCTAATATCCAATCTAAACCTCGCCTGGCACAATTTGAGGCCATTTCCTCTTGTCCTCTTACTTGCCTGTTACTTGGGAGAAGAGACCAACCCCCACCTCGCTACAACCTCCCTTCAGGCAGTTGTAGAGAGCGATAAGGTCTCCCCTCAGCCTCCTTTTCTCCAGGGTAAACAGCCCCAGTTCCCTCAGCCGCTCCTCAATAAGACTTATGCTCTCTTATGCCCTTCACCATCTTCATTGCCCTTCTTTGGGCACTTTCCAGCACCTCAATGTCTTTTTTTGGTGAGGGGCCCAAAACTGAACACAGAGGACACATATAATCTTAGTCTTCTGCGTTAACGACTTTTAAAGGATGACTTACTGTGTATTACTAAATCCAAGCCAGCAGTCTCCTTAATGTATTTGTACCCAGTAATTACAATCACTGTAGTGAAAAGTAGGAACATAATTTTTTTTCAAATAAAAGCTAGACATGCCTTTTTTTTTTCTCCTTTGTAAATAAAGTCATGGCAGGAGATCCCACTTGAATCTTTTTTTGTTACTACAGTGAATTCCAGCAAACCAGTGTTTTAGTGCACTTCTGAATTTTATGTTAGTAGTAAAACTTTTCTTTGGCTGAAAAGCCCTTTTCTACTGAGCTCAAGCTATCTATGTATGTTGTCATATTGATCTCAGCATATCCCAGGTTGGTCTGTCACAGTAGAAGCTCTGCTAAATTTCATTTAGGTTCCCCCCCCCCTTGTTTTTTGTAATGGCTATTTATGTGACTAGTTTAGGTCTTAAATTGTTCATATATTTCTGCTGGTACTTTCATTTTTAGTTTCTTTCAGTTTTCAAAGGGTGCATAAAAATAACCAGAACTTGAACAAGAAGTTGTCAAATAAAGGAGTGAAGGTCCCACAGCCGACGTCCTTACTGTCTTGGTGTTTTGCTTGTTTTCTCCTCTTCACTGCCTTCTTTTTGAGATGCTGAAGGTAGTTCTGGGAAAAGGTAGTGAAGTAAGGGAGGCTGGAAGAGTACCAGGGGGTTTGGATAGAGCTGACACATCCTGTATTATATCTTGTATCTTGTGTTTCAGCCTAAAATTCTATGTCATATGTTAGCCACACATAAGATACTACTCTGACTTGTATTTTTCAGATTACTGTGAAAAGGTAGTGTGAGCTGACCCAGCACCATTGTTGTTCTTTCTGCTGCTGCTTTTTTTCCTTTTCCCTCCCCAGAGGAAGAAGGGAGACTCATGGACAAAGGCTCTGTAGGGTGAAAAAAAGACTGTGCTGGAGGCAACATTACTGTAGAAAGAAGACAAGAAGGAAAAGTGCTTTTTCCTTCTTTTTTTAGACAAAAGGTTAAAAAATAGAGGAAAGGTGGGAGAAAAGCGTGGTCAGGCCCTATTGCCACTTCTTTTACCTGCGGGAAGCTTGAGAGGAAATTAATAAAACTGCCAATCTGAGCTCAGTCTTTTGTCACCCATAACATACAGTCTTACCTCATCAGTGAGGTCAGGTGTCTTGGTAGGGAGTCACTATTCCAGATGATCAATGTCACCAGAGCAGCACATATTGAAATGTCATCTGTGTAGATGTTACCAAGTACGGAAGAGAATTTAGAAAAAGGAAGGACGAGAAGAATTATCAATACCTTGGCTTTAGAGTTTCAAACACAAAATACCCACTCAGATGCTCACTCATAAATTATGTAGCTGTTCATATAGATCATACATCAAGGAGGTATTTTTTTTATTTTTTCCAACTGGAAAATGTTTTTATATATTGCATCAGTAAAGATAAAAGCAAAGATGAAGCATCCTTCTGGGGAGAAAGTTATTTACTAGAAGCAGAAAGTGATAAAGCCAAGACTGATGGGGTTTATTTGGTTTTACTGCTGTGTTGCTGTGTGGCATCAGGCAGTTCACACTTCAGTTTTGCTTATGAAAATCTTAATTCCAATTTTGTGACTTCTTTATTTGGAGAGACTCCAAAAAATATACTCCAAGTATAATATTACTAGCATTACACATAGGATCTAAAAGATGTCCTTTACTGTAGAAAATAATTTCTTTTTCTGAAGTGAGAGAAGATTAAGGCTTATATCTGAGTAGCCTCATGGTAATGCTTTAAGAGCACAAAATAAATATCCTCTTCACCTTTTAGAGCATGGGACTTGCCGTGTGTCCCGCGCAGCTCTGGTTTACTTTGCTAGTTCTTCAGTACACGTTGCCTTGTGTGGGCACTAGCTTTACTTAACAGGAGATTTGTGACAGATACGTGCTCCTTCAAGAACTTAACTTCTCAGTAGTTAAATGTCTGTCCATATTTTTTTTGAAGTATTTCCTAAAGAGGGAAAAAAGTTTGCTATTTTTCACTGCTACAAAGGCTCTTTGCTTGGCATTACTTTACCAATAATCTCATTTTTGATCTTTGTTCTATAAGGTCTTAAGGAACTGGAGCTTTTATGGAAATAACTGGCATTTGTAGACAGTGTTAGATAAGCACGTTAAGCATCACTGGTAGTAAAAATATTGGAAGAAGTCCTATAAATCAAGTTGGAGCTGGCCAGAGGACAAAACATTGCTTTAGAACATCTTTTGAGCAAATCCACTTTGCTTCTTTTCTAATCAGGATGAAAAAAATCTTTGAGAAGTTCCACGGAGATTAATTCTGATATTGTCTGTTATCGGTCAGAAGGGAAAAATTTGAAATACTGTGAAAAATAGCCAAAGAGCCTGAAGCTGTTGAAATCCTCTGAATAAAAATGCATCCAAACCAATATACTCCTAATAAATTATTTCAGCCTCAGAGCAATTTTTCCTTTACAAATATTTCAGTTGGCCGTAGTTTGATTGATCAGCTTTGGGACCTTATTGTTGACCTTACTATTGAGATACCTTTTGGTATCACCCAGTGCACCCACTCTCTGGACAAAATTTTAATGTAAAGGGAGAACAACTTCTTGTGTCAGTTCTAGTTTTCTGTTTATGTATACTGTAGATGATGGACCAAATGGGAGAGGTTGCTTGTTTGATTTTTCTTCTGCCTTGAAAAAACAGAGAATCATAAGCTTCCCTTCTTAAGAGAGGGTACTCTTTAATGGGTGATCAACTTACCAGCTGATCAGACTTTACTGTGGTTAAAAAACCAACAACAACAAAAAGGTCCTCTATCTAAAACAAGAAAAATGTTTCCCATAAGAAGAAAAAAAAAAAAAATTCTGCAAATGTACGAGTTAGGTATTTTCCTAAATAATTAGGGGCAAGAAATTCCAAAAGGTATCAAAAACTCAGGCTCTTAGTTGCATTTCAATCTGTGTAACAAAACCTTGCCATGCAAGTTCATGGTGAGTGCATATATATACATAAAGACAGAGTGAAAGATCATAAATATTCACACACAGTCACTTCCTTCCTGTGTAACTATACTTGAAACAGGTATTGCTGAAGAGGTCCTAAAGTTTCCAACAAAAATAAAAGGGGGATTGTGCATTAAGTGACTTTTGGAGAGGAAAACTACGTTTTCATAATTTTTCGCTTACTGTTAGGAAGGTCTCCTTTTTAAAACCCCAAATGCCATACTATTTTCTGTGTTGCATACTTTTCCTGAAGTCCTAAACATATGCAATTATTACTGTAATAATCATAGGATCTGGTTTTGACATTTGCACACGTATCAATAAATACTAATCATTATAGAACATGTCTGACCAGTTCCAAAATAGTTTCACACTCGTATATGGGGGTGGATAAATACAATGAGTAGTGATTCAATGTTCCTCAGTATATAAATTAGTGCAGTATATAAAGGCATTCTGTGGTACATGAACATGACTAAACCTTGCCTCAATATTCAGAGGCAGGGAATGCTTATGTCTTTTTGATGTACATTGAGTTATTAAATCAATAATTTAAAAGGTTTTCGGATAAAGGTTTGAGTGTTCCTATTGCATAATCCGATAATACTTTTCATTTCAATATCATGCAAAGCTGGGCTTATTTTAAGCATTTTTATTTTTAAAAAGGGAGAGTTTTGGTGAATAAATATTACATTGGTTTTGAGCGTTTATGTGGTTTTGTTACATTTGTCTTCTATTATTAAACTTTTCAGATGTTTGATATTACTGAATGATGGAATATATAAAAAGCATGGGATAAAATGTAATCTACTGCATTATTAGAAAAAATTAAAGTAGAGGCTATATTTTACAGTGTCGTCTTTCAAATCTAGCCATGCTGTAAACTGATGTTTGCTGTATGCTCCTCCTGATTTGAAATAGATGAAAGAGAATGAACCTTTAATCACCATGGTTCACACTATGATTGAGAACTCGGCGCTAAGACCGCAACTGTACCAGCAAGTAAGGTCTTGGATAGTGAATGAAATTGCTTTATCATCTGCGAAAATTTTCCTTAGTGACAGTTTTGGTTGTTCCTCAGATTTATTCATAACATTGGTGTTTCTCTTATTTGCTTTGGAAAACCACGAGTCATCCATGCTTTATAAAATGCTGCAATATCGTTAGCATGGCTTTTGCTGCGTTTTTGTTGTTAAGTATTAAATGTACCCTTTTGAATAACTTTTTCTGTCTAGACAGTTTAATTAGTTGATGTTTTATGCAGGTGTCCAGTAAATTCATAAAACCTCCAATAAGCTTCCAACATTTGTCTTAGCATGATTCTCTGCAATTAGTGTTCAAAGGTGCTTCTTTCTTTTGACCACTACAAAAGCATGTGAGTGGTGTTTACCTGGTCATTTCTGGCAATTTTATTTTGTTCTAGGAAGTGGATTTACAAGTTTTTGTTTGCACCTACCAAGCCTTTAGCCACTGAAGAAAGGAAGGATCAAAATTACTTTGATCTGGGGACTGTAAATCCAAAAGGCAGTGTCTGTTAATAAAGTCACAGCAGACTTAAGCATGCACACTTACAGAGTATCTAGTGATGGTTGTAAATGGTAAGATGGAAGAAGAATCGGAAATGTGAATGGAAATATTGTCTGTGAGTTGAGACCTGCATTAACTTATGAGCATGGCCAATACATATCTGTTGGCACTGCAGTGTCTTAGGGCTACTGGGGCTTAACTGAATAGCCCATACCACATCAGGGAATGTTTGAGAAGTTTCGAGCCTGAACTGCAGCAAAGATTTTGTTCGTACTTAAATGACTGATATTTTGCAGCAGATGAGGTGTGCAATTCTGTCTGCCGGTCACAAGGGAATATCTGACCGGTTCCCTTACGCTTGCATTTATGCCTTTGTGAGCCAAGATGATAAATAAAGATTGCATTTGAAAAAAAGGAGATGTTCTTCCATGTGAAAGAGTCATTTATTAGTGATAAATGCTTTGCCATGTTTCAAAAAATTGCTGCAGCTTAATTTCATGTTTCATTTTTTTTGGAAGTTAACTCCACATTGTAGATTTCCTTGTGATCCAGAAAAGTGGCAGGAAAAATCTCAGCTTTCTAAAGGAAGTTGGGTTGTGAGTGACTTTGTTTTCACTATCATCCAATATGTGCTCCTATGTGTAAAATAGGAGCTTTAACATGGAACCTGAAGGAACTATTTGGGAGAGGAATGGGAGAAGTAAGGTGCCTACAAGCCCTAAATGAAATTGGATTTTGTTGGTGTTTTTAAAGAAGCTTAGCTGTTATGATTTTTTTTTTTTTTAAAGCAAATCAATTTTCTGTAATAAGGTATGTAAGACAAATAAGTCAACATACATATAACAAACAGGTGCTTTGGATGTGTCAGGGCAAAGTAGCTCAGCTGTTAATAGTAATAGAGACACGTTTGAGGTATAGCTGTGCCTGGACTAGTTGGCTTACTTAAGGATACCAGTGAATTTCAGACCTCTGTCTTGATGACGCTGTGCTGTCAGCTAAGATACCGCTACACAGCACTGCCATCACCTTGAAGACATACCTAATGCTTTGTATTTGACACTGAATAGGCACCTTTTTGACGTTCTTGTCAAAGAGACAGTGAATCTTAACAGGTGATGAAGATTGAACAACCTTATGTCACTAGAGATGTGGTGTCTTCAGGTCAGAGTGTTTGAGACGTTTTGGCAGGTTCGTGCAGAAGAAGCCATGTATTGCAAAAACTGGAGAATAGCGAGACCTTCTACTTTCACGGGTGAAGTTTGTTACACAAAATACTGCATTAACTGACTTGAGGAAAGGATAAAAATACACTCAAAATTTCACTGCCTAAATAGTCTTCTGAACTTTTGTAATACAAAACTCGTTTAAAAAAAATCTGTCAACTTATTTAAACAACATACAGTTTTTTATTCAGATAAAATAAATTGGTTTTACCAGTCATCTTTCCCACTGCAGCTGTAAAGAAATTTAAACAATTGGGAGAAGACTCTGTGTAAGCAACTGAAACCTGTTTTGCTGTCAAGATGATAAACTAGTTTCTGATGACCGTAACCGTTCCTGTGGATAAAGAAAAGGATCTTTTTTTTCTTTGGTTTATTCAGTTCAGCTTTATGACTGAGCTCATTTAGAGTTAAGCAAAGGAAAGCAAGAAAAGCTTGTATTTAATTAAAAATTAAGGTGTCTTGCTTCCTGTTTGTTTGTAGTGATGAACTGTTCTTTAATAACTAAATAGCTAAACTATATGCTATTTCAAATGTGTTATTTATAAGACATTTTCATTTGTGATTTGTTACATCTTCACAGTTATTTTAAGTCACTTTGACTTACATCAGTCTGCTCTACAGACTGTACTGTAAATTTACAAGTATAAGCCAGGGCAATGATTCCCTGTGTACAGACAAGAAAAACAGAGGGTATTTTACAGCCTGGACCCATTTCTACCTTGGGGGTTTTTGGTTTTTTCTAATACTAGGTGAAGAATGTTAATCCTATTTTCTAAAGCAGTGTATGCTGATGTTAAAAAGTAGAATTATCCTCGGTTCCTCTTAATGTGTGTGAGTTACCTAAAAGGGGAAAAACAAAAATCCAAGTGCAAGAAGCCACCATCCAAGTCTTTGCTTGGATAATTGTTCTTAATACATTAAAAATATATTACAATAGTCCTTGATTTTTTTTTTTGCTTCTATAAGGATAGGGAGATCTTGTTTATTACATGCATTATTATTATAGTAGCTGCATACATTTAAACAGTTACGCATGTTAGATTTTGAGACTTGTAGGTAGAAATATTTTTCAGGTTCTGTTATGAACATGAGGTGTTTGATCTAAAAATCTTGTATTTCCAATTTGCATTTGAAATGTTATCTGTTGCCTTATGCAAAATTAGAGGATGAATCTTGCTTACTGCGGGATAAATGCCTGTTTGCCCTGCTTCCTGATAGGAAAAAGTACTTTAAAAAATAAAAAGAAGAAAAATAAAACTCTTGGAAGTCAGACTTGAACCTCTAGTTCCCCACAAAATATCCTAGATTGTCCTGTTTTGATTTCCTAAGTGCAGTATCTTACAGATATGCTTAGTGTGTTCTCAGGGTTTGAAATTTCCTGCCATATATTTATTAAATCAAAATGGTTAGCAGAATCTGAAAATAGCTTCTAAGGCAATGAAATAATACTGTCACTTAAATGTTTTTAATATTGACTGCTTAAATAGGTTTAACCCCTCATGTTTCCAGAGAGAGATTTGCCTAATCTGTATTTATTTGGGAAGAAATTTCCTTCTAAGGACATCTTCTGTTGTGTCCATTGTGGTGGATTTATCCACTTCTGTGATTCATCTGGTGCTGGTGTTTGACAGAAATGGGGACTCTGCAATGGGACGGGAAAGTAGAAGACATGTTATTTCTAACATAAGATGGAGCTTCAATTAAGGTCACTTTACCTTTTCACATGTAAGATACATGTTTGGCCAAACTCTACACGTGCAGTTGGCCTTTCAAAAATGGTAAGCTCTATTTGTAGGTATTCAGCGTGCTGCTTCTTCACGTTTGGGAGCTGTGCAGTGTATTTCACCATGTTAGGAGAAATGGGCTTTTTTTTGTATTTGAGTAGGCAAATGTCGAGGAAAAGTGTAGAAGTCAGCAGCAAGTCATGCCAGTGGTTCAGTAGGTGGCACTCTTTCTCCGAAATTACTCTCCTGGACAAGTATTCGTAGGAACAATTTGGTGAGAGAGGCGTTTGTTGAACGTGACATAAAATACATTTCGATAACTTGATCATTGGAGCTCTTATAATGAATTTTCCAGGGTTATGAGGTTGTTAACCTTGCTTGTAATGTGTAATTGCATTTTGTCTGCTGCAGTTCTTCTCATAATTCCAGTAGGATGCGATAGCGTTCTCTGTTTTTTGCCTTAAGCTGATTTATAGATGTGCTGTGGAAAGAGAAGCTGCTGTTTTGTCAGAGATGGATTAAGTGTTTCATACTAATTTTAGAGTTTTTGCTCTAAGTCTGCATAAAATGTCGGAGTAGAAATGTTGAAATGAAGTGGCTCCCTAGCAGTGCCAATTGTGGGAAACCAGTACCGCTGACAAAAGCAAGAAGTTGGCAGCAATTTTAAACGTGTGATGGGATTTTAATAAGAAGAATTAGCACGTGTATAGTGTTCTTTGAAAACGCGTTTTCGTTTTCTGAATACTTAAAATACATTCTTTTTAGAAGGTAGGCAGGGATAAGGAGGCTGAATTAGCAAGTTATTTTAAACTTGGCTATAATTAAGGTTGAAATGCCGAAAAAAATAAATGTCTCTCTTTTACAAAAAATAAAAATCTGTAAAAAATGCTGGCTTGAAAAACTAACATCACATTTTTCCAGGCAAGCTATATAAAATGCTGAGCAGTGTCTTGGGAAGATGTATTTATCTAATAGAGGATAATCTTTCTTTTGTAAAATCTCTCTGTTGTGAAATATGACTAGGTTTTCTCTGTAAGTTAAAGACATTTGGCCATGTTTATGAGTTTTTTTAAAATATTTCCATTCGTCATTTTTCTCTCATTGTGGTAAAATCAACAGTTAAAAAACACAATTCTAATATAGTAGGAGTTTAAATAGATATCTTAATTTCTGTGATATTCATGAGGTGCAAAAGTGCTGTGGCTTTTTTCATATTCCAACACTCATTTTCATAAAATGTCCATTTCAAAGAAAGTTACTGTGTGGTTTTAATACACTATACGTACTTTTAAATTGTCACCAGGTGCATTTGCATGAGGTATGTGGACATAATGTCTTGAAATGAAACACTTAAGTGTGTTGAAGATTTACTGTATGTTTGGAATGCTTGTCTGATTAACCCTTCCCTAGTCCTTTTATTTATAAGTGTCCTTTAACATGGACTTGTGTTTTTATAGCCTTTCTTGCACTATTAAGTCACGATGACCTAGTTATAACAAGATAACATGAAAGGAAAGCATATATTTTGGGACTCAATGTGCCCATGTTTTTAATTAAATAGAATGCAAATGTTGATAGTGTTACGCCAATACTTGCTGTATAGGACAGTAAGTAGTTACTGTATCTGACAATCCATTCTAAAATGGGGAGCTGCCTTTTTTCATCTAAAATATTTTTAAATCTTGTTACTGGTCAGTTCAGAGACTGAAAGAGTTAAGAACTTAATGTGAGGAGCTGGATGAAAGAAGTTTGAGGATACCTTACATGCTGATGTGCACAGGGAGACAAGTTTACCTAGGTCTAAAGATAAAACAGAAGGGCTTCCATTTATGTCATTTCTGGTAATACTCTGTTGGAGGGGAAGGAATCCATATTGAAAAAGTAGTCAGAAAGGTATTTGGTGGCACTTCTTGGGCATATGTCTGTAATGAGATATTTTACATATATCTTGTATACTTAGGTCATTCTGTTCTGATTTCAGATTCACTTCAGAATATCCTTGTGAATACACTTGACCTTAGTGGGCCTAGAATGGCTAATTCCAAGTAGAATGAGTCCCTGTATTTAGAATGCACATAAGAAAACATACATAATGATGTATAACTGTGTTTAGGTATACTCAGGCAGTTTCATCTTCCTACATAATCCATGTTTGATTGCATTAGTTGTACATCTTTAAAAATCCAGTTTCCATTGGAAACATAGCCTGCTAAGTTAATGCAACTTTATACTTGACAGTCTGCTTGATGTTCCATTTACTTATCTTCATTAATATTTATTGGCTAGAAATACTTTATTCGATGTGGTATGTTTGACTTTCAAGCAAAAGCTGATTTCTGTATGAAAACTCTTAAGATGAACAGTATTTTCATTTTCATAGTCCAATTGAGTTGTTTTATGGCAATATTATTCTTCCTTATAGTTGACACAAGAAGAATGTAGGGGTACACTATACAAATATAGAACTGAAGAGCTGGATATTGATGTGAGTCATTTGTATTTCTTCTTCCTTGGAAATCTTAGTATTTGTCTATTTTGATAAATAAACCCCCTTGACTTTTGGGTTCGAAATGTGTTTCATATAGATGATTACCATCAGAAATTGCTTTGTGAAATTGAGAGGCAAAAGATTCTTTTTGTAATATGCTTCTAACTTGCATGAAGTATTACATTTTAGGCTGAAATTTCAAGTATTATGCTGTTCAAAGATGAATTGCTCCTAGAAAGGACATAATTACTTTAGAAAGGAAAAACTGTAGTTGGAGTTCAGTTATAAGCATGAGAGCTGTAATTTCTCAGGAAATACTGATACTCCAAAACTGAAATTTGTCATAGGTCGTTACCATTCAGAGTATTGGGTTTCTACTTACTAAAGAAAAGGGGCTTGGCAAAATTGGTGGTGAAAAATACACACACATAGTCAAACTGTATATGCAGACATATGCATGTCTAGTCATTCTTGCACAGTGCAACTAAGAGTAGACATACTGATTTAAGGGATGTTATTGTAACAGTAAAAAAGAAAGCAGGCTTCCAGTGTTACCTTAGAGTTAAAAAGTTAAGAGCAGCACAAACTGAACCAAAAAAATTGTTCAAATTGAAAGGTAAACTGTTTCAAATTGCTTAGAGTGCACTGAACACTCTACTTGCTCAAGCTGGAGCTGAAGTGGAACAGTTTTACTCATAGCCAAGCCTTGATCAGAGCTAAAACAGAGCAGAAAGTGGATAGGATTAGTAACTATTAAAAACTACTACCTGGGGGAAGAAAAAAAAAAAAAAAAAAAAAAAAAAAGCAAGCATGGAAAAGACTATGAATGTATGCAATACTCTTTATAATACTGAGGAATATGCAAATTAAAATAGTCTTTAATACCTATTATTAACTTGTAAAGATTTAACTGTAGAATCATAAATTACATGTTTTGATCCATGCTGTTTCAAGTTATAACACTTATTTCATAATATCTTGAGAGGGTTTCATAAAGTTAATTTGAAAATACAACACTGATGCCTTCAGAGTTTTAGAATTCATATTTTGTGGTAATAAAATTTTGTATAGATTCTTGTAATTATTTGATCAAGTTGTATTTTGATTGCTGAAGATGTTAAAAATGAAATCCTAATTGCGATCATTTTCTGTTGCATACTAGGCTAAGCTTAGCCGTTTATGTGAACAAGATAAAGTTGTACAAGCACTGGAAGAGAAGCTTCAACAGCTACACAAGGAGAAAGTAGGACAATTGTATTTATTACCTAAAGTGGATGTTATTTTACATGCTTATTATCAGAACATTGATAACTGAAATAAAATGAAAATCAGCCCAATGATGCAAAACATTAAAAATAATTCTTTTTATTGTAATAGTACACGCTTGAGCAAGCTTTGCTGTCAGCAAGTCAGGAGATAGAAATGAATGCAGATAATCCCGCAGCCATACAAAATGTAGTCTTACAGAGAGATGACTTGCAGAATGGACTGCTTAGCACTTGTCGAGAAGTATCACGAGCTACTGCAGTAAGTAATATGTTCTTACCGGTAAAACTCAATAAAGTGTTAAATGATTATCTTCATGTTCATATTCTTAATTGGGTTGCCTTTGGTTATTTTTCATTTCAGCAAACCTCAGTTGTCTTTTACTTGCTTGTATTTTTGTCAAAGGCAGCTGGAAAGCGATCCTTTTTCTACATTCAAGTAGTCTTTCTTGATTTTTTGGTTTTGTTTGGCGAGGAATGAGTGCATACTGACTGGTGTCAGTATGGGTCAGTGTGTGGTGATTTTCATCTTTATAGTATGAAAAATTGGTTACAGAAGAAGAAAATAATGCAAATAAGCTATTTTATGTGATGGCAAAATAGTAGAAAGTACAAACTTTATCAGATAAGGGACTTATTTTAAAGCAAAAGCAGCTGCGGGATGAAAAGAAGAAAAGATTATACTGTCATGGTCTCTCTTAATAGTGGGCCATTATATTTAAAAGGTCTTTCAAGTTATGCAGTTTCAAAAACCTTAAAAGAAAAAAAAAAGGGGGGGGAAGAAATTGCTACTTACTGTCCTTTCCACTTCGTGATGGTTTCTACACTGAAATGGCAAGGCAAAGAATCATTTTTGCCTACTTACATATGTATCCAAAAATGTATTTCAGTGTCAAATTCCGGTGGTTTGCTGCAGTGAAATTGATATGAAGTAGGCCCTGAAATACTACTTTTAGTCTGAGCATTAGACTATGTTGTAAAAGGAATTAGTTGGACAAGGAGAAGGGAATTGGGGAAAGGGAAATCCTCAAGATATACTTTCCCTCATTAACTTTTTAGTCTATGCTAAATTGAGTAAATTGCTTGATGTAGGCTTAAAAATTGAGATGGTAGAGCTGACCTCAAAGAAGATTTTTTTTTTTTTTTTTTTGGCACCTTCTCCCCTCTGGTGTTTGTAGTTTCACACATGTAAAATAGTGGTGTATTAGCAGGCCTGGGGCATCCACTGGTAACCTTACAGGCAGAGTTGGATGCCTTACATTTGTCTTGCATAATACATTACATATACACACACATGCTGTGCATTCAAACATATATATTCTATGTGATAAAAGAGGCAAATTTACATCCTTTTTTGTGGGTTTTCTGCCTTGGTGGAAGTACAGCTTAAGAACCGCATGCCTGCTAACTATAAAGACATATTTTGAAGATTTTGCCCTTGCCTATGGTTTTTGTTTGTGAAAAGATAAAATGCTGTTTGCTTGAATTCCATTCAGTATCATTACAAAATGAAAAAGCTGTTTAAACATTGCATGCTCTAAAATACATATTTATTTATTGCTGATATGGATTTATGCATTACTTCCTGAAGTTTCGTGCCACTGAATAAAGAAAAATAAAGATACCTTTTTCTTTTTTTTTAACTTGAATATACATCGTATTTCTTTACTTCTGTTATATACTTAGGAACTGGAAAGAGCTTGGAGAGAATATGATAAATTGGAGTATGATGTAACTGTAACAAGGAACCATATGCAGGAGCAGCTCGATCGGCTTGGAGAAATTCAGGTCTTAAAGTACACTTAAGTCACTTTCATTTTCTATGATTTCATTTAAAAACTGCACAAATGAAAAAAAGGAAGCCATGTGGTGCATAAACTTACAAGGTATAAAAATAAATTTTGTAAATTCTGAGGAGGTCTTCAGCTTTTTTTTTTCTTCTTTTTTCTTTTTTTTTTCTTTTTTTTTTTTTTTCCTTTTCTTTTTTAAGCTATAGCACAGGTTTTCCTGTGTCTGGAAGCCTCTTCTTTCTGTTTCAGTGATGGGGTCCAAAATGGACGTTAATTGTTATGACAGTCATATTAAGTCTTCACACAAATCCTTCCATTTAACTAAATATTTAAAAATGCAATTAAATCATTCTATCAGAATAAATTATGATTAAAAATATTCTAAGCGTTGCTTCAGGTCTTACATACGAGTTCTGACGTGTATCTTCTTAGCTCATTGTGCAGTGGAGGACTGGACAGTTAATATAAGTTCTGAATTTCTAAGGGGGTCTTTCGGTGGTGCACACAGGGGCGCACAGAGATGGCCACGCATTATCTGGAATGTGCAGATGGGTGTGGTCCATGCTGGGAGGCATTAAAGGCTTTTTGCTCCAGGGATTGATTTTCTATGCAGCTATGAAAGGGAGATTACAAGGAAGCCCGAGAGCTGAGAAATTTGTGTTATGCGATCCAAAGCATGCATGACCATTACTTGCAAATAGGCCCACAGTTCGTAGGCTGCAAACACCATCTTCATCTCTACCCGTTTGAGGGCTGGAACTGACGATTCCTCACCTTTTGTTGCACTTAGGTCTCCTGTGCAAAGTTTGCTTGAATTGTCTTTGGAGAGGGTAGATACAATTCTATGCTTAAGTGGAGTTTGAACTAGCGAAGTCTTGTCAAATTAACTGGCGTATTATGAAATCAGTTAATCTTACACTTTTTGTCTCTGGCAGTATTTGAATGTTGCACTTTCATGGTAAAGGACTGCATTTTATTTTCTTTCATTGGGAAAGGATATGCAGTGTAGTCTGAAGAAAAGAAAAAGGGTTCCTGTTTTTTCTGCTTGAAATGTATTCTAATTTATTGCCTATATATGCTGTTAATTTACTGGCAGACTGAGTCAGCAGGGATACAGCGTGCTCAGATTCAGAAGGAACTATGGAGAATTCAAGATGTCATGGAGGGTTTAAGTAAACATAAACAGCAAAGAAGCTCTTCAGATGCAGGTAAACTTTCTATCTCATAGGAAGTGAGATTGGATCATACACATTTTTAAAAGATAAGTTCCATAGTTGCTTTTGTATGTTTAAAAAAATGGTACAATTGCTGAGAAAAGAAGATAGCAATGATATATTTTAAGTCAATGCTTTGTGTATTTGTTTGACAGCAACAGGTTATAGTTCATATTTTAAAAGCTGTGTATTGAAAACAATTTTTCTTTCTGCCTCTTTCCCCCTCACCCCAAACAGGCATCATGGGATCAAGGACATTTTCAGCTATCAAGTATAAAAATGAGGTATGGTTTTAGCATATTTACCATTTTAGCATCACTGAATTTCTAATATACCTATGATAACAATGAGCATTATTATAATTGTTTTAAGGATGTCTGAAGTGTGTATTTAGTATTTTTCTGTCAAAATATTGCATTATGAATTAGTTTTAAAGGCTGATATCTCCACTAGTAATTCTAACACTTTCATTTGTTCTGTGTCTTTGTATTCTCACTGGTATGTTTCTCTCTTCCTTTTCTCACCTTTTCCTCTCCCTAGGCTCTTACCCTAGAAATATAAACCCTGATCTATGGATTTGTTTTGTACCCACCACACTTTTCATGGGAAGAAATACATTGCTTTATATGTCTATTCACTTACTGAGCCTGGTTCTCAGATGGCCAGAGCACCCACAAGAACAGCTGAAACTGTGGGAGCTCCCAAATGTTCAGTTCCTCTGAAAATCTGGCTAGAAGTTACAGATTTAAAGGGACATTGTCATGGTTACCTAAAGTGTATGCAATATACATCTGGCTTACAGAACTTCCTAAAAGTCTAATTTACATCGAAATCTTTAAAAATGTATTGAACTTCATTTTTAAAAGGATGATTCGGAGGGTTCATACATGTCCAACAGAAAGTGCAGGTGTTAAAACTGAAAATCTTGATAAGCTGAATAACAAAACTATTGAAGTGTTTCAGTCTAGGTGGTAGTAATAAAATGAAAAGCAAGCAAACAAAAAACAAAACAAACAAACGAACGAAACCCAAAGAAAATAAAGGTGTCTTGACTTTTTTTTTCTTTTTCTTTTTTTTTTTTTTTAGTGTGACATTGTCCCTTTAATTCCAAAATCTATAGCTGGTGTAGCTATGGTAATATACTTTTGTTTTTAAGTTATAAATAATTGTAACAGGTGTGCACATCTAAATAAGGTGACTATTCTACAATCTTTAGGAAGAGGAAGTAGTCCCACCTCGTCCTCCACTCCCTCGGTCCTATGACTTTACAGAGCATCCTCCCATAATCCCCCCTCTGCCCAGTGATAGCAGCTCCTTGCTCTGTTATAGCAGGGGCCCAGTACATCTGCCAGAAGAAAAGAAGATTCACCAAGTTCAAGGATATCAGAGAAATGGATCTTACTGTGTAAGTGGCTTCAACTGCCACACTGTTCTTGAAGCATCCCCCTTCCTTTGCACAGTCACAATTTTTATTTTGTCATCTGGCTACTTTTGTGTTATGTTTGTACTTTTGTTTACTTAGTTTTATTTATAGCTCCATCATTTGCTCTGCATATTTTCCTGTCATATATTCTGTGCATATATAAAATGTTTTAAGACTTAAATGCTGGTGTCTGAGTAAATTTCAGGAAATTAGATTCTTCTGCTTAAAAGTTCTTCTGCTTACAAGTTTAGAATCAGTTTTTGCTGAAACCTTATACAAATTTGTTTCCTGAAGTTCATTTAAAAGGAAAAGAAAAAAAAAAAAAAAACCCTCTGCATTTTTATGGCAATTTGTTTCATGTAATTTATGAAAGTCTGCAAATCTTGTTAGTCAAATTGACTACAAGGAAATACTGCAATAGCATTTGAACAATGAAAGATTGTCTTAAAGCGAGAGCAGAGTCATCACAAAATAACTGGTTTGAGTCTTAAGACATAAATGCTTGTACAAAAATGCCTCGTTATTTACCTCATAACTTGTCGTTCCTCAGGGTCCTGATTATAGACTTTATAAGAGTGAACCGGAGTTAACTACAGTAGCAGAAGTGGATGAGTCTAATGGCGAAGAAAAAACAGAACAAATTTCAGAGTCAGAATCTACAACTAAAGGTTTGTCCCCAGGCGTGATGTTTATAAACTTTCGACCTTTTTCACAAGGAATACAAATCTTTAACTGTGTTATAGAAGCTATATCATCTTTTGTATTTTTGTAGTCCGTCCATTTCTTAATATGATGAAAGAGCTTCCACGATAAAATAATCATTTAATTATATGACGAGAATGATTTCAGTCAATTACACCACAGAAAAATCAAACATTACACTCACCAACAACCCTGAAATCCTTATTGACACCATGTCTAATCACATCACTCACATTCCCCACACACTATTCCCTTGAACAATTACCCATTTTATGTTCTTGCCCTTGAACAATTATTCAGTTTTTGAATCAAGCTCTCGATGTTATGTCACTGGAACGTCCAAAAAGGCAGCACCACAGAATTTTCAGGCTCTCATAAGGCAGGGAAACAATGTCTTTTTCTTTCTTTAATCTTGTAATTGTTGAATTGCCTTCTGTCCTCTGATATAATAGGAATAACGATCATGACCTTGGAGTGTACAGACAATAAAGGTCTTTGCAATTGCTAAATGCTTTAGATTCTTCTCTTCATCTAGCTTCCATAAAAGCTACTAATTGCTTGGTAGAGTCTTTTACCAGGAAGTCCTTCTCAATTCTGTTTGTTAAAACACACAGAGTAATTTGTTAAAGGTGACTTCAGAAAAAGCAGCTTGAGCACCTCCCCAAAACCATATTAAGAGCTTTTAGAAAAAGTTACTAAACTTACTCATTTTTTTACCGTAACGGTTGATGTTTCCAGTGCCAGCAAGATCACTGCCTTCTATTATGGTAGTTTGACTAAGCATGTGCATAGCAGGCTGGTGCAACAGTACCAGAATTTGACCAAGAACTATGATCATACAAGGATATTATTTTCATCAGAATGGTAATGGAGGTTTTTAAAACTAAGGTTAGCATACAGTTTGGGTGTAAACAAATGAGAATGGCCTTATGACATATGATATGATTACGCTTGCACTTACCAAACAATTGGTCAATTCAGATTCCATTTGGTATTTGCTGAGGTATAATGTTCACTTAAGATAGATGCTAAATATCACTTTTAACTTGATGGTGAAAAGTGCGAGGTTTGGCCTGACATTTGCCAATCATCACCCACCTAAATTGAGGAAGTTGCCTTTCTGACAACATATTTAGGGTTTATTGACCTGTGGTGTTCCAGATTGTTTACAGTAATTTATGACAAGAGGGAAAGTAATTGTCAAGGAAACATAAGAAAGCCTGCACTGACTATATAATGCAAACCCAGTACTTTCTGAGCACCCCAATCTGTTTTCTATCTTCTTCTGTAAAAACAGAAGTAATTTTATTATGTCCATTTGTAGAAAAACAGTCTTCATTAAGGGAAAGCAATAATGCAAATACTTATAAATAATGTTTGGGGTTGGGAGAGAGAATAGCTGCAGTGGTAGCAAGCAGCGAGAGGCTTTTTATCTTCTTAAACAACAGTGCAAAGTGGGTTTATCATAGCTGTTTTATCACCCAGTCCACGTTTTTGAGCATGTGAATTTTCTAACAGCTATTTCTTGTTCTAGGCATTCACTTATAATAACAATCCCCATGCAGTAGGAAAAGTATAACCGTTCCGGGTTGTTTGGGGTTTTTTCTATAGAGCCTATGCCATTACAACTACATGCTGTTTCAACAAACATTTTTATGCCATTCTATCTTAATCTGAAAAGGCAAGAAGCTCAAAGGCAGCTCATCTCTGCAATTTTCTCTCTTGCTGTTTTAAGAAGTCATACTTAAATGGCATAGATTCCTATTGAGGGTTGTTCTAAAAATTAGTACATTTCAAAGGAAATTTAAAAAATGTTTTTCTAGTTCACTGTGCACATTACTGTACTAGAGACTTCTCATGTTTCTTCTGTCAACCATTTCCCTCTCTTTCAAATGTCAGCAATCAAAGAGAAACGTTTTAATGGGACTATGTAAAGTAACTCTTACAGCTGTCTGCAAGCAGAGGAGTATTTATGATCTGAGCAGTACATAAAGGTGGCACAAAAGGAAAATGGACTTCTGCTGTGTTTTATCCTTTTTACATCTAAAGGAGACCCACACTGTTGCTTTATAGTTTTTGTTTTGAATGATGGATTTGGCATTCAAATAGCTCCAGACTATTTTGTCAGCCTATCAGACAATTTGGAGAAGGAGTTGAGCCTTCACTGAGTCAATATATACTCTGAAATCTGTTCAACTTCAGGAAAAATGAGAAGAAATAATTTGGCTATTAAAGAAGAAATTATGTCTATTTTTAGCAAAATCAGTGACGAAACAGTATTTTTAATAATTGATTTCCTGCATGAATCAAGAAGCAAAAATGAGGCATGTGTTATTTAATTATATCTGTATATTTTGGTAAGTTTTAACTTCTTTCAGTTTTCTACCAGCTGAATTACATTTTGGCAGGCCTTCTCTTAAGTAGAAGAGCCTAGTGGGGGGATATGGTTACAAGAGGCTGAATGGAGTAGACGTCAGGGTACAGAATATCCTCAGCTCCCAACCAGACGGAGCCTGGCTGCTGCGGTTCCCTGTCGCCGAGTACAGCAAGCCGCAAGGCTGAGGACATAGTCCCACCATGCACGAGCGCAGCCACAGCTGAGCACAGCAGATAACACAAACATGTTTGAGACCGGGGCTGTTAGAGGCACCGCGTAGACTAGACCAGCCGTCGCATGAAGGTGAAACAACACAAATAGCATGATACTGCTCTCACTCGCTGGCTAACCAGTCTCAAAGCTTGCTAGCTGACTTCATACACATAGAGACAGGAGCACGCGTATGTGCACACACAAATGAGTCCCTCCAAGAGCTGGCCAGACCTATGGTATCTCCATCAGTCAACTCTTAGTACCTCTGGCCTCACCAGTATCTGAATCCTAGACCTAGGGTGTCCTGGACAGCTGGCTCCTGCAGCTTGTATTCTGCTCGCCATCTTGTCTTGCCTTAAGTTCATTAGTACCTCCCAGATGAAAGGTTCTCCCTGGTAGCAGGTCCACACCTAGGGTCCCTCCAGTACCCAACCCGCAGCCCTACAGTCTTTCCTGTCTTTGGCCCCCAGACCTACGATCCCTCCGTGGCCATCTCCTGCTCGCAGGCTGGCCGGGCTTCAGGATCACTCGCATCTTTCGTGCTCTCATGTGCAGAGCAGAAAGCATTCTCACATGGAAAATATTTTAAAGTTTACTAAGATAGGACAAACTGCAATGCTAAGGCACAGGGCTTGGTCAGACAAGCATACAGACAAACAGCTTGTTTCCGCAAAGCTGGCTCCTTTCAACACCACTGTCTAGTTAAGCTTGGCCTCAAAGTGGTGGCACTGGTGCAGTTACCGAGGCACTCCCCTGGCCCTCTGCAAACTCTGGGCCACAAAAAGTCCCCCGCACTGGCCTCGGATTGTGAAGTTTGGCCATCTTTCACATGATTCCCCCTTAACCATCTGTGAAATCTAGCCGGTCCACACAGTGCTATCTAACTTCTGTTTCTCACAGACAAAACTTTTTATGTTTATATTTTTATGTCCAGCAATTTCTCCCACCTTCTGCAGCTATTTCCGGTGGGGAGAGTCATCTGCCTGTGTACCTTAACAGACGTGATAGTTAGGCGTTAAGATCTTTGCTGTCCTTTGAGGAATAGTTTTGAAGGCTGGCAACATGTATTTTCTAGACAACAATAAAGTGTTTTGGAAATGTTTTGCATATCACTTAGTATATTGCTTTACTGTTCTGCAGGCTCACATTTTCCTGTGGGAGTTGTACCACCCAGAACCAAATCACCAACACCAGAGTCTTCAACAATAGCATCCTATGTCACTTTGAGGAAGAATAAGAAGATAGATCTAAGAACGGTACTTAAAATAACCTTGGAGCATTGATGGATTTCTAAGTTTAATTTCTGTCATTACTTTAAGTTACTGTTATCGGTTTAATTTTCTTTATCAAAAAATAACACTGTTATGAAAACAGAATATAGCAGGTTAATGGAGACACCTGTAGAAAGAATGACAAAATTATAAAGGTCATGTATGTTACACTGCATAGAAGTTTCATTACACTCAAACTGGGCAAGAGCTAAATGGTAATGATAAATCTACTAAGCTGTTGAAGTTTTGAAAGGATATGAAGCATTTTAGGTTAAAACTGTGAAGGAGTTGTATTTGGCTTCTGGGGCAATTTAACAGCCCCTGTATAACAAATACTGGCTTTTATGTATTTCATACTAAAATGATTTTGGAAAAACCTAAAGCAGCCAGAAAATAAGGATACAGTAAGCAATACATGGGTAATAAGCCTGGATTTTCATATTAAAAAGTCCTATAGTTTCTGAGTTGAACATGTAGTTAATGGATAAGGGAGAAAAACTTTTGCCATAGTTACAGCATGAATAGAAGAGGAGAATTCGTAGGAAGAATGGAAGAGGAGAGAGAAACTCATAGGATGTTGACTGGAGAAAAAATACCACTTTTCAGAAGTGAGATCAGTTACTATGATAATGCAGCTGATTAGCCAAAAGTAAATCTTTTTTTTTTTTTTCTTCTTTTTTTTTTTTTTTCTGTCATACAAAGTACAGATCTATCTGAAAATCAGTGAAATTCAAGAACAGAGCGGGTAAAGTGATGGTTGTCATTTTAGGAATAATATAATGCTCTAGAATTACAGGGTTTTAAGTGATGATAAATTCAGTTTGTTTCAGCCTGTACTTGCTGTTAAATAATGTCCAGCTGTAGTTTTTCTTGAAATAAAAAGGCAGAAATCACTATTAGATCAACTGCTATAAATGTCCTGGGTCATTAAATTTCAATTATGTTTCTATCTCAGCCAAGTAGCTTGTGTTTGCCTGACATATAACGTCTGGTAAATTGTTGCAGCTTGGTAAGATGGCTTTGAGAGAGCATCTACCCATTCTTTTAATGTTCATCATTGATGGTGGTAACATCACCACTCAAAAAAGCAAATTATCAGTGTTCATTTATTAATAATTGATTCTTGTACTTTCTTCACATATATGGGAGATCTTTACTTGCCTACTATTTTTCTGCTTTTTAGTAAATCATTAGGTCATTTTTTCTGGTAAGCTAAACAGTTTAGAATCTTGCTTTTTTAAAACAAGTATGTACATATATATAAATTCTTCCATTTAAGGAAAGACCAAGAAGTGCAGTGGAGCAGCTGTG
Organism: Podiceps cristatus; assembly: GCA_000699545.1. Lineage (NCBI taxonomy): Eukaryota > Metazoa > Chordata > Aves > Podicipediformes > Podicipedidae > Podiceps > Podiceps cristatus. Next base: position 7,815 of record KL262201.1, on the reverse strand, counting down.
TCTAGCAGAAAGTACACGGCCTCGAATGACTGTAGAGGAACAGATGGAAAGAATAAAGAGACATCAACAAGCCTGCCTGAGAGAGAAGAGAAAAGGACTCAATATTATTGGTGTTTCAGACCAGTCTCCTTCACAGAGTCTGTCCTTTGTCAGAGATAATCCATTCAAATTGGCACAGGTGGGTCCCACGTTACTCAAAAACTTTAATGTGGCCAATTAAAAAAAAAAAAAAATGATAAAATTGTTCTTGGATTTCCAAAATCACGATACTATAGGTGTCTGTCTGAGACTGCTGTATAGAGTAATGGTCATAGTTCACTGCTAGATACAAGAGAAAGGGAGATAACAATCTCCATGCTTATACCTAATGATAGTAGAAGTCACTTCTTTGTCTTTTTGGAAAATAAATGGTTCAAATCTACATATGTTTGATTATGTGCTCTGATGTTTGTTAACAGGGGTTTTTTGTCAAATTTAGCCAACAGCAAGAAACTGCTCGCTTTGTGACTGAAAGCAGTATCAAGGAGAATTATCGTTCAGTTGATGTATAAATTACGGAGATTTTTCTGCCATGTAATATATTCAAATATCTGTAACATTTTTAGGTAGGAATGTATATTTATGAGGATAGCTCTTAACTGGTGCTCTTTTGGTGTGGTTTTTGAGCCCTTAGATACATAAAAATAGAACCCTCACTTTTGTTTTGTTTTCACTCATTCTTAAACAGTTAAGGCAAAGAAGTGAGTTTATTAAATGGTAAAGGATGGGGAGAGAGGAAGAAGATATAACTGCTTGTCATTAACCAGGAAATACTATCCTAAATATACATTAAAAAAAAAAAAAAAAAAAAAAACACAAAAAATAAGGAAAGGAAAAGACAAGACACACAAAAACCCCTACCAAACCAAAATAAAAAACCCCAAACTGCTAAGAATTACTTTTCTCTTTTGGTAGCTTAATTGAGTTATCACCGGGTTTTGAATTTTTTTAACACTGACATGGAAATGCCTTCTTTTATGTTTTACAGGCATTTTAGCTTCTGATTTTCCAAAATGAGATTAAATGTGTTGCACTGTTAAGAAGTCACATATTTCCAAAGAAGTTTTAGGTTTGGTGTGGATTTGGTTTTGGGTTTTTTTTCTGAGCATGTTAAGCTGCCTTCAGAGCTATACAAAAGTTACTTTCCCATCAAAAACACTGGATCCTCAAAAGACACTGAATTCAAATTTTGCCTTTCCATTAGAGCATCTGTGTTTGGGATGACATCATGAATGCTGTATATGAAGGGGTCTCCTACAGGTGTTTTTGTGATTAACACTGCCTTCCTCAAGAAGAGGATGCGTACAGGAAAGCTTTGCAAATATCTCTTTTTGTAGTTTTTACAGAAGTTTTACCACTTCCCTGTGGTATCATTTCACAGCTCAAGGTGAGGAGACTGTAGTCATGTACGTGTCGTAACGGAGTAGCCAGCACACTGGGAGCAGAGTGGGGGAAGTGGCCAAATCTTCTCTGCCAGCACTACTGGCTATACAGAACTCAAGAGATTTTTGCTTATGTCAGCATGTTCTTCAGTCTTCTGTGTGAAATCAGTGCTACATGGACCAGATAAGAAATTTATAGAATAAGTGAGAATGTGTCTGAATTGAATATTTAGCTCATAGTCTGTGCTACAAAGTCACTTTCTCTGTCACAACTTCAGTTCTTCCAGAATGCTATTTGGAAAAAAGCCCCAAGATGAGGTATTATGCTGGAGTAATAGCTCTTACTTTTAAAAGCATCATTTTTATGCCTATTGATTTTTATACAAAAAAATAGTGCAATGGCATGAACAGCTGGAAGTCTTTTCAAATAGAGTTTGTTTTTTTTTAAGAGTTGGAGGGTAAAAATGATATTATAACAGCATACTGTGTAATTTTTAAGTGATTACCAAAATACAAAAGGAAGTTGCTTCACAGTTGTTATTGTTTGGGACAAGTGTATGATAAGGGTGCAAACTTTTAGGTACGAAAGTAGAGATTGATTTGTGAACTGACTTACATGGAATTTCCTCTTCTCAGAGTGCATGTGCTAAAACACAGGAATTCAGCCACAAGATTTACTACTTTCATGGTTCTTATTTTTCTCTGCCCTAGTGCTTAGTTTGATAAGACTTACATGAACTTCACTTCAGTTTGGTTTCCTACTCTGCCAACATAACATTTGCAGTTCATGATCTGAAGTCTTCTCAACCATCCTTCCTCGAAACTTTTATATCAAATTATTCTCTATGCAATGGACTTTTTTATTTTTTTAAGGAACAAGTAATATCCTCTGCCATTATCAGATGCTACGTTGCCTCTGTTAAATCAGTTAACAGCAGAGGCTTGGAAGATACTCAAGATAACCAGACAAAGTACACGCAGGTGTACTGTGAATTTTGTACTGAGAATAGATTTTTATCCATTTTTTTTTTTTTATTTAACCAGTAAAAGCTAATTTTTTAAAAAATCAGTGCTTATGAATGCGAATAGGAATGCTCCTAAGCCTGTGTGTGACTGAGCTAAATACGAATGGAATTTCAGACCATAAAGGTGGCTAATAGAAATGCTGGAGATGGGGGGAGAGGAGGAGGGGGCAGAAAGAGCAATAATTTTATAGAGAAAAAAATTAATTAGACAGGCTAAACTGTTTCGAAAGGTACAACAATGAGAAAATTCTAAGTCCTTAACAATTTCCATTTTCCTTATTGCAATATGGTATGCTTAAGGTTTTTTAAGTTGTTTTTGTTTTTTTTTTCTCACACTCAGAGGACAGCACAGAACTGAGACTGTGATAACTTTTTTAAGAATACATCTGTATATCAATTTTGTTCCACAGAATCAAAAAAAGGATGATAGTGGATCTGGTAACATGAAGGAATTTGAGAGCACCAGTAAAGAAAATAATTTGAAACAAAACAATGAAGGTCTTGAAGAAGAAATAGCACAACTAAAACACACTGCAGAACAAGAACATAATTCACGTTTTACTAAAGAGGTACTAAACTATCCTTTATCGGACTTTTCATCAGCCTGTCTTGCAGTAGAAAAAGACTTTGAGCCACAGAGAGCAGAGTATGGAAAATGGAGCCAGTTCCTTTTGTTTGGAAGATTAAGTTATCACTTTAGATATAACAAATATTCTTTAAAGAAATGCAAAATTTTATCAGATCTGTCTATAACTGAGAAATTACATTTTTTTTCTATATAGTCTTCCTAAATCTCATTTTACTCAACTTTATCTGTTACTATCTTGATTGTTTGGAAAAATACAAAGTTACGGTCTTTACTTCTTCGGAAACAAAACTAATATTAACGCAGCTTTAAGTAATAATCATTGATCTGTTCATTGCTTTGGATATCCCAGTGTAGTTTTTGACAATCATTTAATATACCTGACTTTTTTGTTTGGTTGGCTTTAGTGCATCCCATAATTTATAGGAAGCAGAATAAAGCTGACACAGCAATCTGTACATGGAAGTAGGCAGTAACTAGTTTGTGCTATTTAGTCACTGGAATAATTTCTGTCTTGAAATAGTCTCAGAGTCACTTCGTAGTGAGTTACCTTTGTGGTTGTGGTCCTGCAGTGCCCTGAACACTCAGCAAAAGCAGACTGACTGTGAAGGAAGGACAGATTATTGGAGTTGTTTCTACATAATCATATCCTATTTATAGTTTAATATTTTTTTAATTTTGTGCAGATTTTCTCTTCTTTTCATCATCTTTAATCATCCTTTGCTTTTCCTTTTCCTCACTCATTTTTCCTTTTGTTTTCCTATTTTATATTTAGTTTTTTGAAGCATGTGTCTGATGGAGAATGGTATAAAATCAAATAATTAACATCTGTTGTTATTTTTAGAAAGCACTTTGTACTGAGAGCCTGTTGCTTTGTTAAGTAGGCAAATCTTTTAAAGGAAAATTACGTAATACACTTCTATTGTTTGTATCTCATCAGACCTTTAAGAGCAGTGTTCAGGTTCATCAGCAATCTGTTCCACTATCTGGAATCTCTGTTGGCATCGTGAAGAGAGGGATAGCATGGAAAAAAAAAAAAAAATAGGCTGCAATCCAAAGAGTTCAGATAAGTTCTGGAAGTTATTAAGCCGAGCCCTGCCCATTGGCTCTGGTATAAGTTTCAGGATAACTCTATTAACCTGAATGGTATTGATAAAAATTTCTTAAGTTATGTAATTCTGAGTGGCTAAGTATACATGATGGCAAAATTTGTCTGTTAATAAAACTGTTTCCTGAAACTGTATTTCTTATCTACCACTTAGTATGTGTTACAGATTTTTGTTTCATGATTTCAATTTTTTTATAGCTGACAAAAACTGATGATCTTTTATCAGATGCACATGTTGTATCTGACTCAAAAGAAGTGAGTAATGATGAGAAAGCAGAAAAGGAAAAGAAAAATAAATTGGAAGAAACACGTGATGGTGATATAAGGTAAAAATAAAACAAGATGTTCAGAGGCTATTTTAAACTTGCACATTGTATTTATTAGCTGAATGGACCAAGCAACTAATGAAATACTGTCGTAAATACTTATAAGGTATATTTATATGGTTTTGAGTGGTTTACATACAGAGAAATCTAGTGAGAAACCCAACCACTGCGGGCGTTCAGTGAGAGGTGATGAGTTGGTGGGAGGAGCAATGTTTGCTTTCAAGTATTGCCCCAGATTATCAACAGAATGTGTTCATAGTTCTTGCTTTGGGATACAAAATGTATTTAGTAATGTTACTTTCAGCTTTGTATCAGTTTATTATGAAAGCTTCAGCCAGGGCTTTCCTAGCAAGCTCTTTAGCACTGATTTTAGGAGCACGGCACGTTCAGGAGCAGACCAAACAGCTCATTCTAGATCTCCTGCTTTAACTTTTTCCTCACTCATTTGGAGTATTGCAGAATTAGCGGAATATTGTCTCTTGGATATTCCTCTTTAAGGATTCATAACTTTATTGTAAGTTGCGCTGCAGATCCTGAGTGAGTTCTTAATTAGGTCACAACTTACAGCGCCCTTCAGCGAAATAGGTATCACACAGAAGGAAATTACATGAGTGTGTGAAGGACGGGAATTCAGTTTCCAGTGCTTTTTTTTCTTTTTTTTTTTTTTTAAAGTCTTACTGTACAAGGTAGAAGGGTTTCAAAATAAGTGCTTAATTTATATTACACAAACATGCAAGTTACAGCTTTTTTTTATTAACAGAAGAAAATTATATTGTAACTTCTATACTTAGTGGTTAGCACCTGAAGTTAGGGTGAGTTCTAAACACTGGTTTTTTTTAACCAGCTTGCAGAGTGTGACCACAGTTACAAACCACAAACCCAAAACCAGCTCAGAAGAAAGTGAAGTAGTTAGTGTTCAAGAACAAGGAGGGATTATTTCTTCATTTGAATTAGCAGCACAGTCTTCAAAAGGAAATCAAGCAACAGCAGGTATGGAAAAGAGTCCGACTGAAGCATGGCTTATACAGTACATATGTAAAACTGTTTCATTTTGATCATATCTTTTGATGCTCTGAAACCCTTGTGCATTGAAAGTGCTGAGCTAGGCTGCAGGTTTCCAAGTGGACAACTATAGAAATTCCATTTTTTTTTTCTGAGATTTTAATGTAGATCTTAAGCTTGCATTTAACTGAGGGAAATAAATAACTATTGCCAGAAGCCATACTACAGTTGTTGCTTGGAGCAAATCCTTCTCTGTTCATCTTGTGGAAGAGCATCTCAGTCCTGGATATGTATAGATATTTACCTTTACCTTGGCCTCAGGTATGCCCAAGATTGAGGAGTCCTTGAGAGTTTCCAATATATCTAGTAGATTTGGAACAAGACCCCAGTTTGGTTATGTTTTCAGAAGTAAGAAAAGATGAAGAAACAGAAAACAGTAGCTGACTGCTAAAACGACTGGTGTACTCCTTTGCAAGAAGAGAAGGCTGGAGTAAAGCAAAATTGATTGCAAAGAGAAGAAAAAAAAAAAAAGAGGGGACTGTGTGTAGGGGAGGAGGAAGGAAGGGAGTGTGTAGGGGAGGTGGAAGGTGTAGGGGAGGAGGAAGGAAGGGAGTGTGTAGGGGAGGCAGAAGAAAGAAGTTAATACATTATTAGGATATTTCGTGATGGGAATGGTTAGGTAAACCAAATGGTTCAATTCATGGATATAAAAGGTGACCTGAACCTTTGTAGTGCAGTCAGCAATCCTTTCTGTGACTTGATAATCAAAACCAGAACTTGTAAATAGATTTTATAGTGCTCAGCAGAATAAAAAATACTTAGTTAATCTGAGCTGGGATATAAAGGTGGGTCTGGGAGTATTCCAACTAGTTAAACTTTACTACTTTTATTTTCTCTTTTTGCAACATAAATAGCACATCAGCTTTCATGTGTCCATTGTTTGTTCCTTAGTTGTTCTACTAGTCATTTATAGGCCTGAGTAATGATCTATCTTGAGAACAGCTATGCTCTCCTCTGAAGCTGTGCTTATTGTGCTGATCATTTTAAGTCTTTACTTGTGTAACTTTCATTTGGTTCTGCTCATATTTATTATGGTTTGAAATGGTGGTTTTCAAGCTTATATTTAATATGGCTTGAAATCATGCCTTCTGTAACTTGTATTCTTATCTTGCTGTATGACTCGCAGTGAAAAGTTTGCCTTCTTCACCAGAGTCGTCATTGTCACCAGCTCCATCTACACAGGCACAGCTCACAGAAGGATCACATTTCATGTGTGTATAGTTACAGAGAAGTACGTTTTCTTTTTCCCCCCCACCCCTCCTGCCACTTTCCTAATATTTTTCTAAGTATATGTATTCTAGTTATTTTTCTGAGAAACATCTGTAGACAATACTTGGCAAGGCAAAGTTACCTGCAATGTTGAATATAAAGTAACCTGAAAACAAAACAAATACGTGTATTGGTTTGCTTGCAAGTAATGTGTTCTCTATTCAAATACAAAGAGAAAGGACTAATTGGCTTATGAAGCACATTCTCCACCAACTGGCAAGATAATAGCCCTTTGAATTATACAAGAGACCTAAGCTGCTACAAAACAGATACCCGGTTAAGGTATGAGCATTAGTGCTCCAGTGCAAATGAATCTTGATGCTTCAGTTGTGGTAATAGGTGACTAGAGCTAGATCTCTTAGTTGTACGTAGGAGGGAATGGTCTAATGGCCCAAAGAGTTTATGGCTTAAGACATAGATGACTGCGGCATGACAAACAGGAAGGGAAAAAATGAGGGTGGAAGAAATGTAACTATTATAATTTTTTTTTTCTGTCTGTAGAAATAGCCCTACACAGCTTCTATTCCCTTGTCATAGTAGGTGGATTGATCTAGGAATCAAGTTAGAAAGCGTGAGTTAGGCTAGATTTACATGTTCCTACCTGTAGTGTTACCTACTTAATGAATGGAAATGGAAATAGAAGCAAGCATATTCGTTTATACAAGTGCTTAAAGAAGTTAGTAGGATACCAATGTGAATGCTTCAGCACTTTACAGGCTTTTAAATCAATCCACATTTCTTTGTTGTCAGGAAGTACCTATTTAAATAAGCTTTCTACTAAAAGAATGAACTTTGTTTCAATGGTAATGTTAAATGCCATAGGTGATGTAGCTTAAGAAAACTTTTAAATCTAGATGTTCTCAGTCATTTTGCATGAGGAGATCTGAAAATGCTTTGGTTTTTTCCCCTTTACCAATCTGTATTGCCAACCTTTCATCTTAGCAAAATTAGGCTTATTCATCACAGACACCTTTCTTGTATGAACTATGGCCAGGAAATTATTTAAATTCTTTTTTTA
>KL262200.1:38065-53185 GCA_000699545.1 Podiceps cristatus | reverse complement strand
GAGCAAATGGAGAGAAGATCCATAATAATGCAATATTACAACTGGATATTGTTTGTTCCTTTGATGCCTAGCTATGCTTTTGGAAACAAAAAGTGTATGTAAAAAGTAAGACTTCTGCCTTACTGACAGACCCATATGCACCAGTTCCTCCTCTTTCAATGTTATTTGCTATAATTACATTTATTGTGCCTGTTTCTCCATGCTGACCACTTGTCTGCTTACGCAATGCTGGACACTGTCCTGACAGAAATACAGGCAACCCTAATCCTGGTCTAAACAGGGGAGAGATGGGGAATGGAGCCAGCAGTGGAGCTCAGTATGATGAAAACAAATGCCATGCTTGACGAAATTGGTGTATTAACTAAGGCAGTGTGAGCTAAGTAAGAGCAGATAAAGGGATAAGCTAGGCATGCTCCAAAATTGAGATGAAGAGGCTGCAGATGAAAGAAGGGCTGGAGTAAATTGATAGTCCACATAAAACAGGGAAGTCCAGCCTGAACTGTTGGGTTTTCATTATCCTGTCACAGGTGGGTTCATTGCAGCTGGTTCTGCTCACTAAAGTCTCTGGCAGTTCTCTACCTGCAGAAGTTTTTGCCCACAAAGTTCATTTTGGGAAACTTCGAGGGATTACAAATGCCAAATCATGTGTCATAATAAATAAACAGGTTTTTACTGACTAGACCAAAAGCACAACTCCCTCATATATTTTCTGGGTTTTGACCCAAAATTGCATATTGTCCTCCATACCCTAGCTCAAGCACACTGCACTGATAAGGAAAATACATATATTAAAAGCTGTAATTCAATTAGCTATCAGACAGATTTGAAATGCTGACTAGATAACAAAAAAGATTGCTAGAAGAAAGGTTAAGGAATAATACTTTTTTCATATGCTTTGTACTTATAGTCAGGGAACTGGGTACTTGGCTCCTTCTACCTCTGGCTACCAGGATTTCTCATACAGGAAGTACTGGAAATCACACAGATGTTACGTTCTGGCAATTTTCATTTGTAAAATGACACTATAATAGGTGTGCTGTCTTCTGTGATTTAGAGAAACTCCAGAGACGCCCCTAAATTATGGTGGAGACTGAACCGGCTTCTTGCAGTGTCAGCAATCATGAACACACATGGGGACCTAAGCTGTTCTTGCATGTCCAGCCTCTCCTTTGGTTTTCCAAGCAGAACAGCAGTTAAGCAGAGTTGACCTAACCAGCTTGTTCAGAAGACACTAATGAAAGCATACTTTAGAAATCAAAATACCATGAAAAGAAATCCTGTGGTGAAGTTTCTATGATCTTCAAGCAATTACCCACAAATACTGCTATCTACAGAAAATAAATTACTTGATTAGCTCCTGTTTTGAAAAGGCAGCTACTGGGTCATGTTGTCACTGTAGCAGATAACAGAGCTGCTGTGCCTGCAGGCAACAACATTTGGGCACAATACAGAGCAGAAGATAGCAAAGTTACCTCTTATAAGTGCACCAGATTTTGAATGGGAGCTGGATGTTTAGGCAAAAATTATGCTTGTACTGCCATGAAGGGACTAATGGATTTTTAAACCCCCAAGAACACCGACATGAATAGCACAGATAGGCAGCAGCGAGAGATCCCTGTTCTTGCTTTCTTAGAGGCCTTGAGTTAGAGAAAACATAAGACAGAATGTGTCTTCTGCCTTTTCTGCAGTACACTGCTAACACACACTCAACTCAGAGTTGCTTCAGCAACTACTCAGCTTCTTTCACCTGTATTTACTGACGTACAAATACACACACGCTTTGAAAACTTTTATTCTCCTCTTTTTTAAACTCTATCAGTTTATGCTTAGCCTTCCAAACACCACTTCTTCAGCCTGCACCTACCTGAAGTCTCCTTTCTGACCCTTTTCCAGCTTCTCCACTGTGAACTCTGGTTTCTTTTTCAGATCACTACAACTCTCATGTTTATTTCTCAGATAGGCATACGGCAGAGAGTGCTGCTATATGCCTACGGCTTCCTTTTGCTTTTATTTCAGCTTTGAAAACCCTGCAGTTCTAGCAGAGTGTGCAGATAGCCTTTCTCTAGACTGGGGTTCTGCTGTCCCTGTCCCCAGGATGGAAGTCCAGCAGCTGAAATATGGGCTACATTCATTCCTTCTAGACAAATTCTTAACATGCCTTTCCAAATCTGCAAAACATGACTGGGAAATAAGCACAGTGTTATCACAGGAGAATCTGGGTCTCTGCCAACGCCTGTTATTAGAAAAACAGCTTTATTTTATCGTTTATGTACTAAACACTCACTGCATGGTACTAAATATGCTTAAATTTATAGATGAGTGTTAGAAAAGATCCAGTAGCATCGTATCAGGTACGTCTGTTCTTGTCAATACAGGACACCTCCCTGTAGTTCATTATCAAAACACTTACCCACCATAAAGTTTTAAGTAGTTCAAAAAAGTAGGAATTCCATCCATTACTTCTTAAGTGTGTTTCAGCTTCAAGCAACCATTACTGACATAATACTATTCATTAACATTTTTCCCAAATTTCTTTTGGGGACAGTTGTTGGGGGGGTTTTGTGATTATTTTTACTGATTGTGTTCTCCTCCATTAACTTACACAATGAATTTCTGTTCATGTGCACCAGGTTGGTTGTCATCACGCAGATAGTCACAAATGCTGGGGAAGATCGACATCTCCTCTAGTGAATGAAGATAAAATTCCTCAGGCAAGTAGTCAGTACATAAGTCTAATTTGATTGGGCTCTACAAAATCTCAACTCCTTCACTTGACTATAGTAAGATCCTAGGTAGATTAGGCTTCCTAAGATGAAATATGTTCTATGAATATAGTCTGTATATCCTTTAGACCTTCATGGTCAGCTTATGCAGAATTGCCTTTTTAAAAAATAATTTTCTATATAAATCAGCTCTGCTTGACCTTTGCTCTTTTTCTGTTATTGTTCCGCAGGCTTCAACTGTATCTAAAAACCTCTTCATTGCCGAGTAACGCAGGTGGTACTGCCTATGTCGGTCTAAGACAGGCTGTTTCAGTATTTACACCTCAGATTTGCCACTGCTTTTCCCTTTTACTCATATTCACCATTAAAGTACATGGCACTATGAACTGTGGTTTTACTTTAGCATAATTGCCTTCCAGGTACTGCTATTTCAATGTGCATCCTGATATTTTTCAGTGGGTGCATTTTCCAAGAAGTAAGTACCTCCATTTGCCACTTCTATTTCTGTACAAGACTTTAAATAATTGCTTTAACTTGCCAGGTGTTTTTACATTAGGTATATGTGTGAATTAACCCTTAAAGGAAAAGACAAATGAGTATATCTCATGTTGGGAACACACCAACCTGGTTCCTAGATCCCCACCGTATCTTTGAACAGCCCGGGACGTTTACAAGGCATAGCACAACCACAGTGGAAAGATAAATCTCATTAAGGTGAAGGCCTTTAGCCATAAAATTGATCCAAGAGACAAGGAAGATGGCACTTGGTACCAAGTGGGAAACTTGGGTCAAATCTAAGGAACATGATGCAAAGTTTATGGAGAAATTTCCCAGGTGTTCATTTAAAAAACTCCAGATGAAGCACAGCATATGAGGGAATATACAGCTGCAATGACGACAATGAGTTACCACTTCTCGACCGGGGTGCAACTCATGTTTCAAGGGAGATCAGCAAGCCCATGTGAGAATGCAGAGCCATTCAAACACTTGCTGTTCATTGCTGGTTATACACAAGCAATTACCTCAAAGTAGTTCACATGCTACATTTATCCCAGTAAAGTGTTAGTTTTTCACTACTCTGAGCTGGATTTCTTTACTGTTTCAAAATACCTGCTTATTTGTGTTTTCCATCAATTTCTGTCTTTTTTTTTTTTTTTTTTCCCAGCCAAAACCATCTTTGGTATAGTTACATCTATTGAAGGCCAAATTAATTTGCTATGTCAAACTTCTGTTCCATTAAAAGATGTTTGTGTGTTATGTTTTACTAATGACACTTCTAGGGAGTAACTGTCAAAACAACTTGATCAGTTTAAATAATTAAAAACATGACTAAAGGCAATTCTACTGCATTACTCCTCACTCTAGTATGAATAGATGATCCCCAATAAAAAGTGGTCATTCAAAGTGCAGTTCAGGTCCCTGTTTTAGAAACGCAAAGAAAATGGGAAATTAAAAAAAAAAAAAAGTGTTAATTTGTATAGTACTGAGCCAGTCCAACAGCTCCATAGCAACTTTTTTTCTAGGTCCCGTGCAAGGAAAAAGGACCTGTTTAGCATAAATCTATCAAGGATCAAATCAGTCTTTAGCTGGCTGCAAGATGCTGGAGCCAAAAATCTGCCTGAGGTACATTCCACGTTTCCAAAAGCAGCAGCTCTAGATGTATGGTTGTAACTGCCCATGACTGCTTATATTTTTTTTATTGAACATCTACAGCCAATGTTGTAGAGGAGGTTAAATTAATTGATGTCATGGTCAGGGTTGGTGTTATAATTGAAAACTACATTAACAAAGCAGCTTAGAAAAGACAGTTACTCCCCAGAAGGATAACTAATGGCATAAAATCAAGTAAAAGACAGGTTGCCTTATAGTGGGAGTTGTTTTAGTTATACTGATGGCAAATAATCAATAATCAGAAGACACAGATATACAGAAAAAAATATTAATTCACTATCTAGTAAATCTGTTACACTTACCTCTGAGGAACATAAAGCATTTTTCTGGAGAACTAACAAATTTCATTTGAAACTACCATTGTTCTCATATTCTACATGATTACCTGAAGTATGTTTGTGGAAGAGTAAGGCTTTCAAATTCTTGATTAAGCCCTTGTTTCTGTGCTGTTAATTACTCCACTTTATCTCCTGTCAAAAGATGATTACATTAACTTTTACTTATATATTAATATTTATATTAACTCAGTATCCTGTTTGGATTCTGTACAAAGCCAGCAAAAATTGGAACAGTTTTAAACCTGATTTGTAAAAATGGATATAAAGTTGGCCATCTTCACCTGTCCATCTTAATCTCCCAGTTGAGTCAGAGGCAGATATACATCATTAAACTGCCTTTATAGCTCATAATCATTCAGGATTGGGAAATATAACCATTTCCAAACTTGGTTATAAAAATTATTCAATGAGCTCTGATCCTGTGAGGACACCTAGTGAGCAATTCCATATAGAAACAAAAGAGTAACTATTCCTACAATATATACTATGAACAAACATTTTCATCAAATCTTTTATTGCAGACAGATATTGTTATTACTGTTTGTATTACAGCAGCTTCTAAAGCCAGGCAGTAGTTGCAATAGATTCCCTATATGCTTTTCTGTAAGCATACAGAAAAAAGAAATCTACATCCCAAAAATTTACACTCTAAGGGAAAAGTAGATCGCACATTTTCTCAAGCATTTGTACAGTCTCCGGTAACATATCTTCTACAGCCTGTTTTAAATATTTATCCTAATAGCATTCCTGTAACTGCCCTGGGGCCGTAACTGTAGGCTTTTGCTGGAGCAGGAGCCTCTGGAGGGGCTCTCTAGAGAGAGGGTGCAAGGAGCCAGCTGCCAAGCTTTAATTTGCACCTAGTGTTTGAACGTGATTGCAATCCCTGGTTTGTTTATTAGACTGAAAAAGAGGGGCAGGAACAAAAACTCTCAAAGGTTGCAGAGTTTTCATAAATCATTCTGATGTTTGATCGTCTCTAACGATAATACAGGCAAGCCTTGTAGCAGAAAAGCAACTACAATAAACAAATGATCGGCAATAGAGCACCTTATCAACAAAACATTCCAAGGACATTTTAAAGGGAGTAAGCCCATATTTCAGAGAAAGTCTGTTACATTGTGTCTACATGTAACAGCCCAGCTATGGGCTACAAAGATGATGAGGGGCCTGGAGCATCTCTCCTATGGGGAAAGGCTGCGGGAGCTGGGGGTGTTCAGCCTGAGGAAGAGAAGGCTGAGAGGGGACCTCATCAATGCTTATAAATATCTCAAGGCTGGGTGTCAAGAGGATGGGGCCAGAGCCTTTTCTGTGATGCCCAATTCTGTCACGTGGGGCAACGGGCACAAGCTGGAACACAGGACGTTCTGTCTGAACATGAGGAAAAGCGGCGTCACTGTGAGGGTGACAGAGCCCGGGCACAGGCTGCCCAGAGAGGTGTGGGGTCTCCTGCTCTGGAGATACTCAAAACCTGCCTGGACATGGTCCTGTGCAACCTGCTGTAGGTGACCCTGCTCTAGCAGGGGGCTGGACTAGATGGTCTCCAGAGGTCCCTTCCTATGCCTACCATTCTGTGATTCTGTGATCTTAAAACTTGGAAGATTTGGAAGAATACCACATTCAGCCCCCAAAGACAAAATTTCATTTTGTACAGTACATAAATAACATGTTTATTGATTTGGACATACAACTGCATTTTCCTAAGGTTCTTTTTGTTCTCCTCAAAGGCAGTGACTCTCTCATTGAAAGACTGCATATGAGACTCTTGTAAATTAGTAACGCACCAAACACTGGTTAAGGCAGAAGTATTAATTGAAAAGACCTCCAATTTCCACCTAACAAGTGCACTAGCCAGTTTCTCCAAACCCTCACCTTGTTGCCAGGGGGTGCAAACAACTTAAAATAAAAAAACAGAAATTAGCTACAGAAGGAATTATTGCTACGTCTCATGGGATGAGCATAGGGAATCCAAAATACCTGAAAATTCTGTGAAAGGAAGAGCACAAGTAGACAAATGCTTTGGTAGATTAATTAGTTGTGACTTGTTCTAAGGTTTTGCATGCCTGCCCTTTTTGAGTCATCCAGACACATCAACACTTTCAAGACACTTCCAGCCTAGAAGTGGTAGCTGTCATTACAGTGAAATCATCCCCTTTTATCAGTGGAACTATCAGAGAACAAAGGAGTTAGTTTCATCTATTTGAAAAAGTTAATTAGGTATTGTTGGAGAAATATCTTTCTTAATGTTTTGTGAAAGCCATTCACAGAATAAACAGTAGCACATATGTGCAAATAAGCAGTATTTAAGAATGGGTATGGAAATTCTAAAAACATACATTTTTTTTCCATAGCTTATAAGGATTGAATATTAAATAGTACTTACTGAAATGATTGTCTGCAAATATTTTGACAAACTTCAGAAAAAGAGGCTTGATGGTGATCTGATTTATGTAATTATGTTAAATATCTGAAGGACAATTGCCATGTGATGTTATCTGATGAGTTATTTTGTAAAGACCAACCTAAAATGAGCTTATTTTATCTGGTATTGTTTCTGCTCTGAGACTTCTTAAAGTTATCCACAGACATTCATAGTTACTTGAAAAGACTAACACTTGGGAAATTAAAGCATTTATAAAAAATGCTGCAGAGGTACTTTTGGCATGAATCTTCATGCCAGTAGTCATGAATAGTCAGACCACCCAGAAATGGTAATACTGTATATCTATAAAGAAGTGAAAAGCAAACATGTGAAAGAATGGCAGAGAAAAAGTTAAATAATTCTGATATCAACTCCAACATCCAGTGTCTGCACCCAGTTTACTAAAGCAAGAAAAATCCCCACCAATCCCCAAAGCATCATTGGTTCTATCCCTCACAAAGTCTATAGCATCTAAAAGGAACCTGACAGATTTTAACAGCTATCTAGGGCAAGAGCTACTCATCATCAAAATTAATGCCTCCTAAATGGCTTTGAAAAAACTCACTCTTGACAATCATTATACAGAATGCATAATATACATAGACCTGCACATAAAAATGATAATGCCTTACTTTATTCTAAGGGAAAGGTTAAAACATGACCTCTCATTTTAGATAACATCATTTACAAAACTGTTACTTGATTAAAAGACTACTTAACATCATCTATGTCTAATTTAGTGTGTTTAAAATTTCCCAGAACAATAAATATGAAGATCAAATAAAATGAATAATCAAGGAGTGTTTTCTGTCAAAAGAGCCAAACCACCCTTACTGCATCAGCTAATGTAGCCCAGGCTCTCATTTTTCTTACTGTTTCTGATTTCAAGCATGGCCAGACACCCTCATCCAGACCCAGCCAGGCTGGATTAAACCATTCCTGCCCTCATTAACTCATCTCCTCAGCTCTGCTTGAAAGGGGAACATGGTGTGCCAGCAGCAAGCTGTGCAATTCAGAATCATAGAATCATAGAACGGTTTGGGTTAGAAGGGACCGTGAAGGTCATCGTGTCCAGCCCCCCTGCAGTAGCAGGGGCACCTTCAACTAGACCAGGTCACTCAGAGCCCCATCCAACCTGACCTTGAATGTTTCCAGGGATGGGGCATCTACCACTTCTCTGGGCTACCTGTTCCAGTGTTTTACCACACTCAGCATAAAGAAAATTTTCCTAATATCTAGTCTGAATGTTTCCTCTTTTAGTTCACAACCATTACCCCCTGTCCTATTGCTACAGGCAATAAATTCTTATAAACCTACTTTAGGTATTGAAAGGCCACAATAAGGTCTCCTCGGAGTCTTCTCCAAGCTGTACAAACCCAACTCTCTCAGCCTCTCTTCACAAGGGAGGTGTTCCAGGCCTCTGATCATTTTTCTGGCCTCCTCTGGACCCACTCCAACAGATAGATCCGATCCATGTCCTTTCTGTGCTGAGGTGAGTGGATCTTAGTTTAGGCACCCTGCTTTGCAAATACACCTTTGTATCTTACACAGTAGACTCAGATCCCTTTGCATGAGGCAGAACCGGAGCTGATCCCAGGGACTTTAAGCAGACTTCTGCATCTCATTCTTATAACCAAGAGTGCTAGGAAGCACAGTGTGGGGAGGCTCTGTGTGGGGTCACTGAAGTCGGCTGGGATTTCTGAAATCAGCCATGCCATCTCGGGTGGTGGTTTCCAAAGCCTCTGTTTCTCAACTTGCTCCCTCACAGCTCCATGCCCGAGAGTTCACTAAGGCACGTGCAGTCACACAATAGTGCAAGGAATCATCTTGTATTCATTGCTTCATCTGCCTTCACGCTTCCCTTTGAGAGCACTGAAGAGAAAAAGGCGATACCTGATATGGCTACAGAGGAGCCAGCCTACATCTAGTGCAGCTTATGTTGCACAGAACATGAATGGAAGTGTTGGGACAGCACAGTTGTAGGAGGGTTTATTTGCTTGAGTCAAAGGTGGGCCTGAGTTGGCAATCTGTGTTTGCTCCAGCAACTCTCATAAGTAAATCCACACCTGGTTTTATGAGAACTTTTATATTCATGCTCTTTGTCTGCATCAGTTTATTACTTATTACTAAAAATGTGGCTATTTTTAGACACCTGACATCCTACTTCCATTTTGCTTGCAGTTTCTCCAGTTTTCACTACAGCTGAAACACCTGAGTATTCTCCATTACGGTACAAGAGACAGAAGACTCCCTTTTACAGCCACCATACTCACCTTAATGCCAACTGTAGGAAGCAGAAGCATAAAGTAGCAATCCTTCACTTGGTTGTTTCCAAGAGCTGAGTGCATTGTCTCCTCATTAGAAATCGTACTAAATTATGGCATAAAAAAAACGGGATGCAAACCGCAACCCTCAGTGCAACCTACAGCATGCAATAACACTGATCTTTTTTGAAGTCATCATTTATGTATTGATCTTAGAATTTCATTAAGTTCAATGAAAATATCTTGCATTCAAGAAATGAAAGCTACATAAAACCTTTAATTTGCTTATTGCCAGTGAACTTTATCAAATCGTAATACCAACTGCAGCTGAAAAAGTGCATGCAAAATTCATTTACCGGGGAAAATAACCGTGCTAGATTCTGAAGGAGTTCTATTTGGTAATGCCCATTAATAAAAATATTTTCATCAACATAAAAATCAATGTGTTTATCACAACTCAATTAATTTGTTTTCATACCCCTGTAGGTATTTTCCCCTATGAAATAAGATTCTTACTGTTTTATTTGTCCTTGTCATTATATCTTTTTTTTCTTTTTTTTTTTAGATGAACTCAATTAGGAATTTTTTTTTCTACTCATTATAATTTTCTTTTTTAGCTTAGAATTTGAGCTCATGCTTGAATCTGAATAGAACCATCTGGATTACGTGCCTGGAGACCTGAAGCATGAGGATGAGAGGGGAAAAAGGAAGGAACTTTCTCAAACTTCAGACAGCATTTTGCTTTAATTTCTCTCACAGGAGAAACAAAGTACTCACAGGAAAACAGAAATGCACTTCTAAAAACTGCTAATTGGTTCTAGATATAATTCCAAGCACACAAAAAACACATTCAGAATACTAAGTCAGGAAAACTAAAGCATTCATCACTTATTGGCAACATGGCGCAAGAAAAATCACAAGTTCAAGTAAAATTTTCGAAAGAGTAGTCCCACATTGATTGGGAGGAGAAATGGACTTTTTGTTTTTACAGAGAATAAAATAAATCTGAAAGCTTTCTATAGTTCACAGAATAAACAGGAAATTTAAACACCCTTGAGAAGTAATATTCCAAACAGAGTTTTGTTTTTAATGGATTAAGATTATATTTTCAACTAATTAAAATGTTACTATCTCATTTAAACTCCTTCAGCTTTTTTAGTAAAGTGAAACCTAACTTCTCAAAACAGAATAAAAAAGCAGTTCAAAGCAAAGTCAATGCATCCTGTGCTGTAAACCTCAAAATAGAATGCAAATGGATAGTTTTATTTTGCTGGGCTTTTGTCTAAACAAGAATTCACTGACATGGGTATGCTTCCACAAAATGTCTGGGTTTAACAAAAACAATAATATTGATAGAAAAACCTTCTGTCAGAAAATTTCTGATTAACACTAATCATACTGTCTTTAAATTAAAATTACATTAGCAAACAGTTACTTCCCAGATTGAGATTTATATAGACACCTAAATACACAGGCAGTCCCCAGATGGAATATTTTAAAGTACATAAATTTATAGGTTGCTTTTGAAAATGAGAACTAGCCTTCTAATCCTTTCAGATACTTTTGAGAAATTAATTTAAATCTAATTTTGCTATCACATTTTGAACTATCCTTTTTCCCTTCTTTCTTAGAGAACATCCAGAAAATTCTCACTTTAAGCTCAGCAGTTTAATATTTTAATTATATTTTATCTAAAGAAAAATTGCTTTGGGAAATCCTGGCAACTGTTTCCCAGACAGCAGGTAGGAAAGCTTCACCATTCATGTTGGACTGTGTTTTGTCATTCCTATGTGACAACACAGAGTCACATCAGTAGCTGGACTAATGGATCATTAGGGAAGGATTGGGGTATCAGCACAGTTGGCTCGGCTCTACTCTTGTCTGTCTTGTTTATTCTAAACAAGTAATCCATCTGTTGTTATTTTCCAAAACTTAGAGGAGGAACTAATAACCAGAGCTAGGGAGCTGCAGTTGCCATGATCCCCCTGGACGGACTAAGCTGGCTGCTCTACTTGTCATCCCGGTTCCTGGCACCGACAGAAAACACTGCCAGCATTTCTGGAATAGCCAGCTCTCTTCATCTGTCTAGGTCTGGCTTTCATTTCTGCAATATTTTGGACCACTTCAATACTTTCAAATGCAGCAAGAGTGTTATTCTACACTTTGCTGTAGTATAACAAATACCAGAGCTCAGGAAGCAGAATAAAAAAGCAGAGGAAAGAGAAAAAGGGAGCATATATAACTATCATAGTCAAGTTTCAAATCTGTACAGGCCTGATTTGCCTCACTGACCTGTCTCTCTTAGCACATAAATCAGCCATGTTGTTCACATTCCATTTTCGTTCTGCTGGTCTGCGTATCTCCGCCATTCAGTGCTTCCACTCTTGTTTCAGACAGTCAGATCAGTACACCTACTAACATCTGCACCAGCTGTTGTAACCCAACATTTCCACATGCAGCCTGCACAATCTCACCAGAGGCATGCTATCACCTCTTCAAGACTGAAAGCTACTTGTGTTCTTTCATTTGCATTCACTTGCCTTTCTCAAAATAAGAGTTATATGGTCACCAGCAACTGGAACAAGTCTTGGGCTGGCTCTGGGCCTCCCTTCTATCTGGGGGAGAATCTCTGAACTGCCACATGGAGGATGCCATGCCAAAAGTGCTTTTGTTTACCAAGCTGATGGGTTAAGAACACTTCTGCCAGGAAGTGGGCCAGGGGGCTGGCTCTGGGCCTCCCTTCTATCTGGGGGAGCATCTTTGTGCTGCCACATGGAGGATGCCATGCCAAAAGTGCTTTTGTTTACCAAGCTGATGGGTTAAGAACACTTCTGCACATGGGCCAGGAATGGACAGATGTTCTCCCAGAATACCCTCTGGAATGTTTCACAGAGAACGGCTGCTAAGAGAAGTACTGAGGTCTCAGCATTTCAAGTGCTGAAATAGTGCCCAACTGCAGTTCCTTTATGAATGCATCTACATGGGTATGGCTCCAGACTGCAGATGCTCACACTCCCAAATCCCAGATAATGGCAGCAAAGCAAGAAAAAACAGAGTTTGCAGTTTGTCAGACAAAGAGGGTGTGTGGGTTTTGGCTGGGACAGAGTTAATTTTCTTCACAGTAGCTACTATGGGGCTGTGTTTTGGATTTGTGCTGAAAACAGTGCTGATACTACAGGGATGTTTTGATTATTGCTGAGCAGTGCTTACACAGAGCCAAGGCCTTCTCTACTCCTCACCCCACCCCACCAGCGAGGAGGCTGGGGGGCACAAGGAGTTGGGAGAGGACACAGCCGGGACAGCTGACCCCAGATGACCAAAGGGATTTTCCACATCGTAGGACATCATGGTCAGCATATAAAGCTGGGGAAAGAAGGAGGAAGGCAGGGGGCATTTGGAGTGATGGCATTTGGTCTGTCTTCCCAAGTAACCATTACGTGTGATGGAGCCCTTCTTTCCTGGCGGTGGGCGGACACCCCGTGGGAAGTGATGAATGAATTCTTTCGTTTGCTTTGCTTGCATGGCTTTTGCTTTACCTATTAAACTGTCTTTATCTTAACCCACAAGTTTTCACACTTTTACTCTTCCAATTCTCTCCCTCATCCCACTGGGGGGGTGAGAGAGCGGCTGTGTGGTGCTGAGTTCCCGGCTGGCCTTCCTGACCTCGCCAACACGTCTGGTGTAGATGGAACACCATTCACTTTCTAAAAGGACTGATGACGAGATAAGGATGGGGAACATATCTAGTTCTTCTGTTCAGTAATTTTCCCCTTCTAATCAGGCCACCTTTATGTCTGGTTGAACCAGGAGGCCCCCAGGGGCAGTAAGACCTGGAGGTGCCATCAGGGCCCCAACAATAGGACCTCAAGGGACAGCAAGACTGGCACAGTTCTTGTCCATTCTCCTCTCCTCTAGGCATGGTGGGAGGGAAAAAAAGAGCTTACATGTCAGGAACGAGTCTCCCCATGCACATAATTTCAAGAAGAAATGTCTCCTTGCACTGGGGACAGGCAAAAAGGCTCAGCCCTGCCCTGGCTGGCTGGCTGCCAGGCACACCACATCCCTGAGAGGTGGGAGAGGGAAGGGCCATCCTACCCAGATGCAGCTGCAGTGGAACCAGGCATGCTTGCAGAAGAGGCACACCATGGTGGTGTAGGTGGTCCTGTCCTCTACCAGCTCCATGAAGATGGTATATGTGGTATCCTGCTCCTCCTGCAGCACCTTGACAGTCTTCTGCAGGTGGTACTCACAGTAGAAGGAGCTAGGGGAAAAGATGGAAGAGATGAGTAAGGCTGAGATCTGCAGGAGGCCGTCCATGGCTCTGGACAAGGCTTCCCCAAACACTGAAGAGGCCATTGCCTCCCCAGGGTGCTGGGCACGTGTCCCTCTTATCACCTCTTTTTTCCCAGTATGACACTCACCCAAAAGTGCTCAGCATGAAACACCAACAGGTCTCAGCAGATGTTTCCATTCCTAGGGCTCAGGCTCACATCTCACAAGCCCCGACTCCAAAAAAATAGCCCATCACCATCCACGATGCCTACTTCACTACATGACTGATTTATGCAGGGAGGAACAGAAAGATTCTCTCCCCAGCAGTGCCTCACTGGTACGGGCCCTTGAATGGACACTGGAAGACAGAAAAGCCCAGGAGCTCACCAGGGCAGTGAGACAGGGACCGGCACATATACACAAAATCTGCAGAAGCAAAACCTGCTGAGAGCTGACAACACGTGTGGGCAGGCAGCGCTGAACTGCAGGCTGTCTGAGCTGCAATAGTCCTCATCTCAGACCTGATCCTGAGCAAGAAGCACAAAGACCAGAAGAGGTGCAGCTCCGGGTGTGCTATGGCCCCTCAAGCACTTGACATGGAGAAGGGCTGGGGATCAGTCTGGCACACGTGGCTAGCTATGCATTTAGAGCTAGGCAGATGCCATGCTAGGGTGGTCACAGTGGAGAGCCAGAAGAGAGCTCAGGAAAGCAACCCTGTGAGTCCCCCTGGGCTGGGTGTGCGCTTGGGAGGACCAGATTGGGAGGGGTGGATCCCCTGCACGGAGGGAATAGGGTTGCTCAGCAGCATCAGCATGGGGAGGCTGTGCTGGGAGCACAGAGGAAGGAGGTGACACCCTCCAAGTGCCCAGGGCAGGGGTTTCCCAGCTACAGGTTTCGGGTGCCCTTTGGGGGCCAGGGGGAGCTGTGTGCAGGGGCTCACCAGGCAGCAGACGTGTCTGGACGGGCCATCCTCCTGGCATGTCGGCCTGCTGGCGCCCGGGTCAGAGTCTGCGCGGGGGCAGAGCATGCACTCTGGGGGCAGGGAGGGAGGGAGCAACGGGCAGCAAGTTTCACCCCCGCAGAGCACCTCCCAGGGGGCTGGGAAAGCCATCCCTCCCCACACCACAAGCGTCCCTTGCTGAGCACAACGCAGGCTCTGCAATGGGGCTCCCGGGGAGCCCCTGCCTCCCCTCATCCACCTCACCCTTACAGCATCTGCCTGGCCCTCTGGCTTCAGGGAGCTGCAGGGATCATTACTCTCTCCATTCTCCCGTGACTTGGGGACCTTCCTCTTCATAGCAGCCATGCAGATTGGTGCCGACAGCCCCTCTGCCAACCCTGAGGGAGGAGTAGGAGCAGTGAGCAACTCTAGCACCTCTCAAGGGGTCTGAGAGCCCCGAGGGACTCCCCAGGGCTGCGGTGAGTGGGAGGCG
>KL262200.1:27223-37834 GCA_000699545.1 Podiceps cristatus | reverse complement strand
CTCTGAGCAGCC
The DNA here is from genome assembly GCA_000699545.1 of Podiceps cristatus. Lineage (NCBI taxonomy): Eukaryota > Metazoa > Chordata > Aves > Podicipediformes > Podicipedidae > Podiceps > Podiceps cristatus. Next base: position 37,822 of record KL262200.1, on the reverse strand, counting down.
CCCGGATGAGCTCGATGAGGGCGAACCAGGGGCCGGGGCTCACTCTGCTCCATCCCCAAGGGCTTTCCCTGGCACACAAGCTTGTCCCCCAGGCCAGGCCAGAAGCAGACTGACATGCAATAGCCCAGCAGGATTAGCCCAAGCCCTGCTCCCCACCCAGGTGCCAGATCCACGCAGAGCTGCCTGGGCACCAGCAACCTGCTTTCCCCTTCTCATCCACAGGCTTCAGCTCCAAAGACATCGCCCCTCACCTCCGGCTCAGCCCACGCAGCTACCTGGGAGACAGCAGGGCTAGGACACATGCCAGGCCTGGGCATCAGCACCATTGCCAAAGGTCTTCATAGCTGGCTGTACAGGTTGTGTGTCTGAATCCTTTGCTGAGATGAGAGGGCCTAGGCAGAGCCCCAGCAGCCCTTTCCAGTGCTTGGAGGAGCCCTTGGCCAGTGCCATCAGATCTGGGGCACCCCTGCCAGTGTTCCCCTGGGAGAGCTCTGTCCCTCCCCTCAACAACCCCCTTCCGCTTCCCTACAAGGCTTTCAGAGGCTGCGGCAGACCCTGCCCAGGCATTCACCGCTACCAAGGATGCGGGGAATTGCTCCTCTGGAGACTTACTGCTCCTCTTCCCATTGCTCCCAGCATCCCCAGTACAGGCAGCAGCTAGCACCGCAGCTGATGTATGTTTGCTGCAATGCCTCCTCCTCCTCCCACGCTGGCTTCCTGCAAGAGGACGGAAAAGGCATGAGCCTCCCCCAGCCCTGGCCCTGCTCAGCAAGTGCCCCTCCTGGAGCTGGGACAGGGTTTGTGGCATCCCTGCGAGCCAGCCTGTCTCCTGCTCTGCTCCAGGCAGCCCCTCTCCTTGGGAAGAGCCTGGCTGCAGGGACTGTGGGCCCTTGGGCCATTCCCTCTCTGTGGTGGGAGACAAGAAAGGAACCTATATGTCAGGAACAAGGATCGCCATGTGCATCGTCTCAGAAGGAAATGTCTCCTGGTCTTTGCAGTGGGGACAAGGAAAAGGTCTCATCCTGGCCCAGAGAGCTTAGAATATCTCCAACATTCATAGCCACCTGACATTTTTGGATGAAGAGGGACAACTGAAAGGAGTAGAACCCTGCTTTGCCATGCCCTTAAGATCCATTTTCCCTCTCTTTATACCAGACATTTATGTTTAAAAATAGTATAGGCAACATCCAACTAATAGAGACGAACCTCTGTAGATGGCTGTTCTATTCTAGACACAGGTCTGTTTGGGGAACTTACTCTCAAGTAAAACAGCATGAGAGTTTTCAGTGCATCTTTTTGTTTCATATTATCTCTCCATGAGAATAGCCTTAGTAAACAGTACACTTATGAGACCACTAAATTAAGTTGCTCATACTACTTGGCAAAAACACTTCATTGCAAAGTTGTTCGTATGTTATAAATTTACATTTTAGGAATTGTAAATAAGCTGTTTGCCACACTGCATCACTATCAAACAGATCAGGAAAAGCTGATAAATAACACTGCCTTTTCCAATAACAGGTCAACCACACCATTCTAGTTTTCATAAACAAGGGAAAAATTACTGGCAAGGGAATATTTGGCATTCTTCCGTAGCTTGTAGTTTTGACTCAAAACTTAGTCAAGCGCCTTTCACTGAATTTAATGAACTCTGAATCAGGATTTGAATATTATATGCACATGTGCATCTAGTCACAAAAAAAAAAAAAAAAAAAAAAAAAAAGAAAAAGAAAAAGAAACAGCAACAACACCACCAACAAAATGCACTTCAATTGAGTCTCACCCAGCAGAGAAACCAGCCTTGCAGCTCCGAAAATGCCTGATGCCTGCTTTCCTTTCATTAGAGTTGACAAAGACTTGCTCTGGAAGGTCACAAACTCTGCTTGCTATTTTAAGCTTGGGGTGCTGTTTTATTTTTTCCTCAGGGACAAAGCACTTTACCTTTCCCACTTTCCACAAACAAAGCTTTGTGTCCATTTTGAGAATGGGACTAAAAAGGGCAAAGAGGAGGAATGTCTCATGAAGTGAGGTATGGCCCCTTTTTAGCTTTTCTGTTTGAATTCCAGCAGAGAGCAATGATAAGCCTTTTCCCTTTGCAACAAAAAGAGTTTACTGACTCAGTACACTGAATAAAAAGAGACATGCTGTAAAATATAACTGCTGGGAGCACTTAAAAGGTTCCACACGGTTTGCCCTGCTTTCCTGAATGCCTCATTTTGTAGAGCAGTACCTCAAAACCAGCTGAGAAAAAAATCAGGACAGAAAAGGAAAAACGTTGTTATTCAGGGCTTGTGCTGCTTATTACCTCTATTATTGCATGCATGTATACATATATATGGGGGCGTGCTTGTGCACATGTTCATATCCGTTATACGTTTATATTACAGTTTTATGTTACATAAGAGCTTGTGAGGTATGATAATCTCTGTTATCATTCCATTATAAAAGAACTGCATATAGTTTATCGACAAGGTAGTGAGAGAACAATACCGGCAATGAAACAAGAGGCGTTGCAAACCAGCGTACCCAGTACTACCTCCTGACAGCAGTTACCAGAGGCAGCGGCGGCGGTGTAGCTGGTTTGTTACTGGGGAGTAGAGCTGCCCCACTCCAGGTTGCAGCCTGCCATCTTCTGGTGGCCTTACTTAAAGTCACGCTTCGTAACAGTCGTCTTCTGAATAAAGTTATTTAAAACATCCCCTTCATTCACATTGACTTTTTCAGAGCACATTTTGCAAACACATCTATTCTGGTATATTTTTTCCTGACATCCCACGAAACGGGCAGAGTAGATGGCCCAGGTATGCCATGGCTCACCGTGCCAGCCAAGAGCCCCTGGTGTTCCATCTGCCCTCATGGCGATGGTACACAGACAGCGTTACAAAAAGACGACAGTCAGTGTCCTGTGCTAAGAAACACCTTCTATGTTCAGTCGTAGGCAGCCTTTGCTCTGTAATGTCCATATAGCGCTGTGCAGGTGTTATACCAGTCCCGCATCCTACTTCGCACAACGTGCTCATACAAAGTTCAGGCAGCTTTAAGGTCAAGCTGGAACCTGGCTTTGGCTCAGCCTTATAAAATGCAGTACAGGTGTAGCATACGCATAAATAATGCGGGAAAAGTGGCATATTTCTCATTGAAATTAGAAGCAAATTACAGATTTTTTTTTTTTATTCCCTTCCACTGGTGCATATTGTTTTAATTTGCTGAAAATGACAAATCTGCTATCATTTGACCCAGCCTTCAAAACAAAACATATTTCTGAGATAGGATCATAGAATCATTTAGGTTGGAAGAGACCTTTAAGATCATCGAATCCAACCAAAAACCTAGCATTGCCAAGTCCACCATGTTCCTCAGGGAAAAAGTGTTGAGAGAAAAATAATACAGAAACTAAGATTTGATTAGTCTCCTTAACCACTCAGAAAATTCACTTTCATACGCACGCTTGAAAAGGCAAGACTAAAACCTGATTGCTTTGCTCTAAAACTACTGTCGGGTGAGACTCCCATAGCAGCAGCCGTAAGATTATCCTCTGTGCAATACAGATGTCAGTCTTCCCTCACTTGAAAAAGCCAACAGTGCATTATCACCTACTGCACCCTTTCAGCCCAAGAAAAGTAGACTGAAAACACTGCAAGCTCAGGGATGACGACAGACCACTTGCATTCATTCATTTTGACAGAGAGGTTTCCCAAATTACCTTTAAAACTCATGAGTTTTCTTCTGAAGAGTAGCATCTTTCCAGCAAGGCTTGTTTTCTACCATAGCAGCGCAGAGTTTGGTTCACTTTCACTCATTTCTCACTTTCATCGTGCTGGCCATCTTGTACAGCAACTTCGTCAATCTGCTGTCTCAGCCATACAGTCTTCAGCACCACCTATGAATGTATTCTCTGAATTGACTGCATTTCTGGTATATGTGGCCAGCTCGGAAAGACTTGCATTTTTTTGTCAGGCATCCTGTCCCAAAGCCCTGCTTCTCAATAAAAGCCAACCCCACACACACACCCAAACTACGTGAAACTCAGAAGAGCGGCTGACACTGGAGTTCATGTGAGAATACAACTTTTTCATTTGCTTTTGTTCTGGTTTATTTACTCTTATGGCAGTTTTTGGTTTGTCACTTTAATGTCAATTTTCTTTATTATTGTCCTCTCTGTAAGCTACAAACAGCTATGTACATCTTATTCCTGCTAACTCCAAGGTGAACCTAAATATTTTTCAGCAATGATTTTAAAAGTTTATTTTAATGTAAATTTTATCTACTTATTTTACAAAGGTGGAGATCTTGAAGACAAGAAAATCAATGACATTTCTCGCTTACACTTTCTGAAATAACAAACCGCAAAATTTGAGCCCCTTACTTTTCTCTCACGGTCCACTCATCTTGCTGCCACTGATTCTCACATTCTCTCTCAGACTAGATCATTAAACTGGAGATATGCTACTGCTATGCAAATGTTTTTCTGATGTGAGTTGTAAATAAATCAGATTTAGCCTGATAAAAACTAAGGCCTGCTCGATAACTTTAGACAAAGGTCTGCTGCAAAACAACTGCAAAAACCAAAATAACTTCCCCAAACTTATAAATAAGCTAGTTTTCCCAGATTGTTTCTAAAAGTACCACTTTCCCTTACTTTGCAATGGAGGTAATGAAAGATCTGCTTCATCATCATTTTGGTGGTTGTCTGTGCCATCCAAAAAGTCTGAATGATAAAATATTGAAAGAACGTGCTTTAACATTCAGTTGATAGATGTATCTATGTAACTTACTATTCTGTGAAAGATTACTCATAACTTCCTATTCCCTTATTTGGTTTCAAATTGAAATAAATTTTCTGGTCCTTTTTTATGACTTCCCCCCGAGTCATCTACTCCATTCTCTATTCATCAAACAGCATTACCTGTTTTCCAGTAATGCATGCATTATCAGTATTTTAAAGAGGAAAGAAAAACCTGAATGCAACTGACTTTTAGCAACTCTTTTTTTAACTAGAGTCTATCAAACGGATTTTCTAGAAAAAGAAAATGAAAGGAAATAAATACAGGAAAAAAATGAAGTTCAGATTTTAAATCCAGAAAGAACTAGTGCCATCACATAGCAAGGGACAAGAGCTTCTCTTGAACTGTGACTGGATCTATTATTAGCAACGGAAGTAACCTCAAGAGTTTAACACCTGTCCCATACAGGGTTGGGCAAAATTCATAGTGCCACAAATCTACCACAGTCCCTACTAACCGGGAAGTACAAGTGCTACTGATCAGCCAGCAAAATACAATTGCAATTAATTAGTGGAACAGTGGTTCTTAGAGTCACTAATGTTTCTATTATTCTATTAAAAAAAAAAAAAAAAGACATGAAATAAGTGTTATTATACAAAATATTTCCAACTACTTTTAAAAACCTTTAGAAAACATAAAATTTCTTTTGGGTCAGAAAGGAAATTTAAAAGAAAAGTTTGAAGAAAAAAGGAGTTGATGATCTGTTTTTCAAAGAAAGCATTAAGTTTTGATCATGCAACTTGGAATTTTCATATTCAATTGTGCAAATACATTCTCCATCCACTTCACATTTTCTTTAAAAAGCATCTAACATGGTCCCAGAATTGTGAATGAGAGTGATGAAAAATGATGAAATTGGAAATAGAGTGGGACAGCACTCATCTACTAAGCATTGTATAACAGATAAAAAACTCTAAAAATCCAGCTCCATGCAGAAAATTAATAAATATTCAGTCTTTAAGGATTAAAAAAAAATAGATCTACACCATCCAGCATAAAAAAAAATTACAAGCAGAAGAGAGATGACAATAGTCCATATTGTTTAAGTCAAGTCAATCTATCAATGGTGAGTCATAACTAATTGCACTTGGCATCAGTTTTTGAACGTGAAGATAAAAAAATCTTAAGTGTCCATTTCTGTTTGACATTCAAGAGAGGTTAAAATAAAGAAAATCTACAAGAAAGGGATCCAAGGGAAAGGTTTGACCTCTTTTCATCCTGATTTAAGTTTGATGATGCACTATATGTGATGAGGGTACCACTCTCTCACAACCCATCAGAAGATAATTCATAAGGAGGTCAAAGAAAGAAAAAGGCCATCGTATCATGCATAATTTAGCAATTTCATCAATAAACAATTCTTCAGATAATAAAATAGAGCACAGAAAGAGGCATGTGGAGAAGGAGAAAGGGAACAAAAATACCACCATCTTGCAAGCAAACTTTGACTTTGTCTGCATACAGGAAACTAGCTAAATAATTCCCAAATTTGCATCAACAACGATGCCAATCATGCATGGAAATACAGACACACATATATTTATACTTTGTACGTTACACTTCACCCACTTGGGCAGGTGATGGTATCGCAAGAATAAATAAGGTAAATAAATAAGAAAAAAAGAACAAGAGGTAAAAAGCAGTAAATAATTTTCCGATCACCTTGGACTTCACAAATAGGACGAGAGGAAATGGCCTCAAGTTGCACCAGAGGAGGTTTTGGTTGGATATTAGGAAACATTTCTTCATGGAAAGGGCTGTCAGGCACTGGAACAGGCTGCCCAGGGAAATGGTGGAGTCCCCATCCCTGGAGGTATTTAAAAGACGTGTAGTTGTGGCACTTAGGGACATGGTTTAGTGGTGGACTTGGCAGTGATAGGTTTACAGTTGGACTCGATGATCTTAAAGATCTCTTCTAACCTAAATAATTCTATGGTTCTATTAAACTTAACTTTAGTAACACAACAATCAACATTAAAGACACAAAAGCAAAACCTCAGGAGTAAAACTCTGCAGAAACTTGTAGCTACAATGGTCTAATCAGACAGAGTTATTCTGATTCTTGAATTCTGTAATAGTCACAAAGAATTTCTCCCTATTATGCGTTGCAGCTTACCAGAATTATTTATGTTGTAGTCATGAAGTGTGGTAAAACTAATACTTCTAAAAGCTATTACTAGCAATTTGTATTTCAAATTACTGGAGAACAGAAAAGCAGAAATTGCTTTTTGATCATCCCATGGCCATATAATTTAATTTTAAGAAAAACTGTCATTCCAAATAGATTTCTAGTAAATAGCACTTTATAATACTAGAAAGAAATATTAATATGCAACATCCTACAATGTCTAGAAATATTTTATTGTTTATATCTATAAACATTCATTTTTAGACAGAGACACTAATCATGAATAAACAAAAGTTAAATGCAGAATTTTGAACTTGTTCTAACTTTTATGTTAGCTATGATGCCTCTATTCCTGTCAACCTTATCATCACAGATCTCGCAAGTGCAAAGTCTCGTTATGCCAGATATTAAACAGCAAGATAAGGGGGTGGTCAAGGAGAGTAGGGATGGAGTCAAATGCTTTACTGAGTTACCTGCTTTTAGCTGTGACACTCTGAATTTCCTTTCCACTGTAGTTTTCTTTCAGCCCAAATATCATGAGGTGACAAGCATAGGAATTTTTACAATGTAATGCAATATTACAAATGCAAAAATTTATATCGGAACAAAAGTAAAATTCCAGTCACTATCACATTGGTTAAACATTGGCATAGGTATGAAAGAACAGATATTTTACAGAAATAGAGTATAGCAATGTGTTAAGTACTCGGAGAACATAAAATGCAGTTCTCTGAGATAAAGCAATGACAACATTTTTTACTTGCATCTCAATATCACATAAATGAAAAAATCACTTAACTTAAGGAGTACCAAAAAAGGTCAGTTATGCAGTTAAATGGACCAGTGTAATTCTTTAATAATAATTTTATATAAATTAGATTATTTAATTTTAATTCTATTCCGGGTTATTCTCTACAAATTATTCCACGTACTGAACATTACAGACACATATTAGCATGTGTTAGGTCTATTGTTTTGTGAAGGTCCCTCTCACCTTTTACTTTTCCCCTTTTTCATGAGGAAAATTGATAGCATTTTACATCTAAACTAAACTAAAATTACACAAATAATTCCTATACTACTGGGATTATGCATTGAGAAGTCATTTATGCCTTTAGAAATCTTCCCACTGTCTCAAACCACAGAACTGCTTGGATGCCGAATAAGACCTTAAGATTCCTTCTTTTTCTCTTTCTGAGACAAATATATCTGTTTTGCTTCATCCTTTTGCTATCTTCACCATATTATGCCAAGCTTGGGGATTTAATTTAGTACATGGGTAGGGACTGACAATTTTTAAGTTTTGGTCACACAGCTTCACATTTCAATCTCCATGTTTAGGTGAGAGCCTGTTCTTGAGCCCGTTCTTACAGCTCGGAACACAAAACTATGACCTATAATTTATGCATTTTTACCTGCATCTTCAAGCTGGCACAGTGTTACACACTTAAGTGGAAGCAAGTAACTTCACCTTTTTACTCAACAAACTGAATCATGGCCTTCTCCAATTTCAGTTCTTGGAGTAGTTCTCACACACTACCACAGATGGGCCTTGTACAATGGCTTTCCCCTACCATATGAGTGACAGGGAACAGGAAATCTTATGAAGAGGTATAGAAGGAAGATCAGGAAGAAAATGAGACCCAGTTAGCAGGGACAAGCATTTGGTAGCCATCTTACAATTTTTACTTCCCAGATGGTCCAGGTGACATATAATTAACATCACTGTGAGCATTTGTATTTGGGGGGAAGCAGGAGTGTAGTCTCTTTTATCCTTCTGTAACCAATATGGTTGAGGTCTTTTGCCTATAAATTCCTCTCCTCTGTACTTCATTTTGCACACAACACAATCAGTTATCTCTTGACACTGATGAATAAAGAACAATCTATAACTTGTAAAAATTAAATGTAGCATTCTATTCTTAACTGTCTAGTTTTGCACAATCAAGGTAATTATATTATTTAGGAGAATAAAATGTGTATAGAATATATAAAAATGAAGTTAAAAACTTTTCTTGCATGTCGGGCTTCTTTTTTAATTGGAGGTCTGAGAAATCTGTAGATAAAACCCAAGGAGTATTAGAACTGGTATCTTTTTACATGGAATCCATCTGTTCTTGAATGCTGATTGCTTGTTTGCAGTCTGCAATAGCTTCTTTATTGAAACCCAGTTTTCCACGAATATCAGCTCTAAATTTATACATCGAGGCATCATTAGGCTGAATTGACAATGCTGTAAAATAAGAAATAGAATGTTAGGCTTTTTTTTACTTTATAACACTAACACGTGATTATAAAGAGAAGCATGGTCCAAAATCTTTTGTCAATGCTCAAAGTCTTTTCCAGACATGCTTTCACAAGAGAAAACATATTATATACATTAACTTTACAGGCAGATGACTTTGTTATGTTATTTATGTTTCAGATTTTTCTTCTCTTTTTGATGCCATTTATGAATCCCACTTTAATTTTGCCCCAACAGCAGAAACTACATTTTCCTCTGAAACACAAGTAAAATCTAAGAGAAGAAAACTATCACCATCCCACTTCTGGAACATGGCAATGAACCAAATATCTTACTCTTAGCTTAATCTGCTGTTTTAAAAAGTTTAATCTGCTGTTTTCAAACTCTGCTTTAGAGAGAAAATTTGTTGAAAATCAATGAGCTCCCTGGTCTAGTCAATCTTCACCATCTAACACTATGAAAATATTAGACATGAAAGCCACAAAGTAAAAACACTATTTTGACAAATTCCACTGTAAAAGTAAACAAATTTTTTTAAAAAAATAAATAAATAAAGGCAAGAGAGTTAAGAGAGTTGTTCTTTCTAGGAGGATCATTGCCGGTACAATCAAATGTTGTCAAATCAAAGTCACAATACTAAATTTCGTTTTCTAGAATCAGAATCATAGAATCATAGAATTGTCAAGGTTGGAAAAGACCCTTAAGGTCATCGAGTCCAACTGTAAACCTATCACTGCCAAGTCCACCACTAAACCACATCCCTAAGTGCCACAACTACACGTCTTTTAAACACCTCCAGGGACGGTGGCTCCACCATTTCCCTGGGCAACCTGTTCCAGTGCCTGACAACCCTTTCCATGAAGAAATGTTTCCTAATATCCAACCAAAACCTCCTCTGGTGCAACTTGAGGCCATTTCCTCTTGTCCTATTCCTTGTTACTTGAGAGAAGAGACCAACACCCACCTCACTACAACCTCCTTTCAGGTTATATAACTCTCCTTTCAGTTATAGGGCGCAATAAGGTCTCCCCCGTCAGCCTCCTTTTCTCCAAGGCAAACAACTCCAGCTCCCTCAGCTGCTCCTCACAGCACTTGTGCTCTAGACCCTTCACCAGCTTCATTGCCCTTCTCTGGACACGCTCCAGCACCTCAATGTCTTTCTTGTAGTGAGGGGCCCAAAACTGAACACAGTATTTGAGGTGCAGCCTCACCAGTGCCGAGTACAGGGGGACGATCATTTCCCTAGTCCTGCTGGCCACAGTTTCTGGTACAAGCCAGGATGCCATTGGCCTTCTTGGCCACCTGGGCACACTGCCAACTCATATTCAGCTGGCTGTTGACCAACAACTCCAGGTCCTTTTGCGCCAGACAGCTTCCCAGACACTCTGCCCCAAGCCTATAGCATTGCCTAGCATTGTTGTGACCTAAGTGCAGGACCCAGC
>KL262200.1:0-26193 GCA_000699545.1 Podiceps cristatus | reverse complement strand
AAGCCATGAGCAGCCAGTTTCTCCAGAAGAACGCTGCAGGAAATTGTGTCAAAGGCTTTACTAAAGTCTAGGTAGACAACATCTACTTGTTATAAAATTAATACAAACTAAACATAGAATCATAGAATGATTTGGGGTTGGAAGGGACCTTAAAGATCACCTAGTTCCAACCCCCCTGCCATGGGCAGGGACAACTTCTACTAGACCTGGTTGCTCAAAGCCCCAACCAACCTGGCCTTGAACACTTCCAGCATCCATAACTTCTCTGGGCAACCTGTTCCAGTGCCTCACCACCCTCATAGTGACGAATTTCTTCCCTGTATCTAGAGATAGCTTTGGTTACTGGCAGAAATTTGCCTATATCCAGAGTTGCTGAATCTCATGTTTGTAGCAATGGAGTAATACAACTCAGCTGTTTTGAATTGAACAAAAGATTTTGATTTTACTAAGATTAGGATGACAGTTTGATACAGCTCTATGAACCATGTCTATTCCCAATGGAAAAGCTTATGGAAGCCAAATGCTGCTTCGAAACTTGTTCTACAAAGAGCACTTTCATTAAATTTCATTATTATATATAAATAATTTACCTGAATGCTGTTTTCTAGGCACCCAGATATCTCCACATATATATACACACAAAAAAAACCCCAAAATTTTTCAGACTCTATAAGTATAGTATTTTCGCACAACTTCTTGATACAATTTCATTTAGTATGAGATTCTGTTCAGCTGTTAATGACGCACATTATATGAAACAGTTTGTATTCTAATTTCTATATTCTTTCAATTTGGAGAATCCATGCTCAAAAAACTCCACAATTAACCTCTTCTTTTAAATCACATCATATTATCTGATCAAATTAAGTAGAAAATATACTAGCAAAGATACACACATACTTTCTGACTTATGAAATAAAGCCAAGTAATTTGTTATCATAATTGTTAGTATGCTACCAAACATAATCATGTCAGGTAAATGAAGTTTACCTGTTGAAATGTCTTTCTCAGCTAGTTCATATTGCTTTAATCCACTATAGAAATTGGCCCTGTTAAAATACACCACTGCAGAGAATGGGCAGAGACAAATTGCCTTCTCAAAGTCTTCTTTTGCTTCTTCAATATTGTTTAGTAATGTATTTGTAATAGCACGATTCATAATAGCAGATTCATTTCTTGGGTCAAGTTGTAATACCTTGGAATAATAACAATAGGCCTACAAAACACATGAATTGGAGACAAAGCACACTGTTAAAATTTGAGGAAATATTTGTTTCTTTAAGCCATTAGTATTCTTAAGTCTTTTCTTGTTCTGTTTAACATTCTTTGTGCCTAGAAAAGAGACAACACCAGCACGTTTATTCACAGATAGGTCAATCGCCACTCAGACAGACTTTTGAAAAAAGAATAGCTGTTTACACTGAATTGTAATTATAGCACAGAAGAAATTAGCAGCACACTAAGGTCAATTTGAATTAACACAGAAAATAGTTTATAATGCAACACCTGGTTTTTATCTTCTTGCTTCATAACTAGACAACTTCTGTGATACAGAGTAGAGTCACAGAAACACAGTTAAGAGGAAGAAAAGATTATGCAAGACCAGTCATGGAAGAATGATACTAAATACATAAGAGATTATATGATCACAGGAGAAGGCATATTCAGGGCACTGACCCTGAACTCCTAAGGAATTTCTGATCCAAGTCTAACTAATGCTCAAGAGCAACCAGGAATTTAACTGAGAACGCTGCAGACTCCCTTGAAGGAAAAGAGACTTTACAGAGATCTGGATAGAGACCTAGGTAATCACCAACCGTATGAAATTTAACAAGAGCAAGTACTGGATTCTCTACCTGGGACAGGGTGGCACTGACCCTGAACTCCTAAGGAATTTCTGATCCAAGTCTAACTAATGCTCAAGAGCAACCAGGAATTTAACTGAGAACGCTGCAGACTCCCTTGAAGGAAAAGAGACTTTACAGAGATCTGGATAGAGACCTAGGTAATCACCAACCGTATGAAATTTAACAAGAGCAAGTACTGGATTCTCTACCTGGGACAGGGCGATCCTGGTTATACATACAAATTGGGGCACAAGAGGCTGAAGAGCAGCCCCAAGTAAAGAGATCTGTGGGTTTGGGTTGATGGCAAGTTGAATATGAGTCAACAGTGTCCCCTGGGAACCAAAAGGGCAAACTGTGTCCTGGAGTGCATCAAGCACAGCACAGCTAGCCAGGCAAGGGAGGTGATTGTCCCACTCTACACTGCACTGGTACAGCCCCACCTCGAGTACTGTGTGCAGTTTTGGCACCTCAATGGTGCCAAACTGGCACCAAAGGACAAACTATTAGAGTGCTTCCAGAGGAGGATGACCAAGACAGTGAAAGGCCTCGAGGGCAAGACTTCTGAGGAACAGCTGAGGTCACTTGGTTTGTGCAGCTTGACAAAAAGAAGGCTGAGGGGTGACCTTACTGCAGTCTACAACTTCCTCAAGGGGGGCAGCAGACGGGGAGGTGCTGATCTCCTCTGTCTGGGGACCAGCAATAGAACACAAGGAAATGGAATGAAGCCACATTGGGCAGCTGGACATTAGGAAAAGATTCTTTACTGTGAGGGTGGTCAGTCACTGGAACAGGCTCCCCAGGGAAGTCACTACAGCACCAAGCCTGTCAGAGTTCAAAGAGTGTCTGGATGACACTTTTAGTTATATAGTTTAGTTTTAGGTAGTCCCACAAGGAGCTGGGAGTTGGACTTGATGATCCTTATGGGTCCCTCCCAATTTGAGACATTCTGATTCTATACAAGAACATGACATTGTTTTCTTACATGATTTCTTGTTGCTCTATGAAGTACAAACTAGGTTTAAAATCATATGCCAAGACTATACTATACATGATGAATTCTTCAAAAAATGAACTGCAAACTGAAGTGTTTACAGATGCAACTCTAGGCCAGGATTAATTCAAGTAGATGAAATGTGCTGAAGCATCCATGCTGGTTCTGGGTTTCTACAGCTGCTAGACCACGAGGGTCCAATCAAATAAAAGCCTGAGCCTACATCCAGGAAGTGTGACTGGAAGACCAAAGGAAAAATCATTGTAAGGGCCTCCTCACACAGAGGAAAATCAGTGGTCCTTGCCTTCAAACAGATTTCAAATTCGCAAGAGGAATTTCAGTATCCAGCTCTTCTGTACTTGAAGATATCCACTGTGTTTAAGCAGAATGAAGTGATTTAAAACTCTGAAGTTACTGTGGTAACAGGAAGAAGATCTGACTTCTTGACTGAAGTTCACCATCAGGAGATTCTTTTCACTCTGCTTGTCATGGTGCTATAGTGAATCTGGGCAAGTTATTTAATGTATGGGAGATAGGCTGGAGGGGGAGTTACTGAACATCAATGGGATTTTGGTACCTCATTTACTTACAAATTTTTGTGATGTGTATCCTAGCAACATGAATCTTAGTTCATATCAATGATAAAATACATAGTAGTAGGGCAATTATTTATTATTAATTACTGCAGATTAGAGGACCATGAAATTTAGTAAGAAAGCTTCATGTTAAGTATACTTAAAACCAGCTTTATACTAACAGTATTTATTCAAGGGAAAAAGTTCTGAAGACAGTATAAGGACAGAATATAGACTTACCTGTGAAAACTGTCGATTATGGAAGTAGATATTTGCTGCATTGAAATAGGCTAATGCATAGTTGGGGTCAACAGAAATCGCTTGTTGATAGTCCTTCATGGCACAGGGTAGATATCCCATTAACTGATTGATGACACCTCGATTTGTTAGCAGCGGAGCAGTGGTAGTGAGCTGAAAAGAAACAGGTGTATTCTTACTCAGGGAAAATTCACACTTCTACAGTAATTTATTCTGGTTTTCAAAGATACATTTACTTTAAAAAAAAATTAATTCCACCTTCTAATCCTAATTGGCAGCTGTTCATGTACAGTATCGGCTGGATTCATAGCAATAGGTTGATTTTAGTAAAATCACTTTACACTAACATCTACCTTTAATGCAGCATTTATATCTTGAAATGCAGCAAAAGTTTCACCCATTTGAAGACAGACTGAAGCTCGTCCATCATATGCAGCATTGCATTTTGGATCAATGCAAATGGCAACTGTAAATTGGCTCCAAGCTCTCTGAAGCTTTCCGAGGGCCTAAAATTAATTGCAATGTAACTACAGTAAGAAACATAAGAAATGCCAAACATACCAATAGCCCCACTTCAAAAAAACACAGCAGAGAACAGAAGCATGCTTATATTTACAATTGCAGTTAACTAAATTACAGAAAAAATAAGTCATATCTTGTTAATACTCATTGCAATACTCATTGTCTTTGCAACTATGTAACATATCTGTCACAATGGTTTTAACTGCAAGTACTATCTCTTCTACATTACAGAACCACAGAGAACAGTTGAGTTTCGAAGGGATCTCTAGAGATGGTCTAGGCTAACCCCCTGCTTGAAGCAGGGTCAGCTAAAGCAGGTTGCCTAGGACCATGTACAGTTAAAGCTTTTGAACATCTCCAAGGATGGAGACTCCACAACCTCTGTGCACAACCAGTTCCAGTGTTCATCCTCACGGTACAAAAAACCCCCAAAAAAACAACAAAAAAACCACCACACCCACAATGATGTTTAAATGGAGTTTCATGTGATTCAGTTTGTACCGGCTGCTTCCTGTCCTGTCACTGGGCACCATTAAGAGGAGACCGGATTCATTTTCTTTGCACTCCTCCATCAGATGTTTATACCCATTTATACGATTCCCCCCGACTCTTCAACTCTCACTCCCATTTTCTTATATGACATATGCTTCAAGCCCTTAACCATCTTAGTGGCCCTTCACTGGATGAGCCCCAGTATGTTCACGTCTCATTTGTACTGAAGAGTCCAGAACTCACCACAGCACTCCAGATGTGGCCTCACTGGTACTGAGTATAGGAGAAGGATCACCTCCCTTGACCTTCTAGCAATATGGCTCCTAATATAGCCCAGGGTGCTATTGGTCTGTTTTACTGCAAGAGCACATCACTGACTAATCTTCAGCTTGCTGTCCATCTGGACCCCCAAGTCTTTTTCTGAAAGCTGCTTTTGAGACAGGCAGCCCCCAGTCTGTATTGGTACATGAGGTTATTCCTCCCTAGATGCAGAACTTCTCACTTCCTTGTTGTGCTTTATGAAGTTCCTGTCTGCCATTTCTCTAGGCTGTCCAGCCTGTCATCCCTCTAAATGGCAGCACAATCATTTGGTGTATCAACCACTCCTCTCAATTTTCTATCATTTGCAAACTTGCCAAAGGTGCACTCTACACCTATCATCCAGGTTATTAATGAAGATGTTAAACAGATGAGGGGGAATGTCTTTAAACTTGAAGGGGTAGATTTAGATTAGAGATTAGGAAGAAATTCTTGACGATGAGGGTGGCGAGACACTGGAACAGGTTGCCCAGAGAAGCTGTAGCCCCCTCCCTGGAAGTGTTCAAGGCTAGGCTGGATGGGGCTCTGAGCAACCTGGTCTAGTAGAAGGTGTCTCTGTCCGTGGCAGGGTGGGGTGGAACTAGATGATCTTTAAGGTCCCTTCCAACCCCAACCATTCTATGATTCTAGGAAAGCACAGTAACTAAATGACAGAAATTGGGCATAGACAAAACTGCCAAGTCATATCATATACCCCTTTGCTAATACAGAAGTTCATTTTCTATGTAGTTAAGTCATTTTCAGAGATCATTATATATAAGGCCTTTACCAAGGAATTTTAGCAGAGTTGCTAACAGTGTAGTTTGCATGATTAGGACATACAAGATTTTGTTTTACAGAGATTTGTCAACACTTTAGCTGCTTTTTACTTCAGTAAACGGCTCATACACATAAAACATGCCAGTTCTTTATGTTTATTTATTAGACAACCATATATGCAAATCAAATGAGTGAGAGGTTATTTGTTATTCCATTATTCAAGTCCAACAAGACTGGGTACAAACATGAAAAGAAAATAATTGTCTATCCATTTACTTTAAAAGAAAGAAGATGCCATGAGGTTTGTCATAAGTACATGTATGATTTGTACATGCATGATTTTATGTTTATTATAATTATTTTATATATTATATAATGCATGCAAACAAGATGGATGTTATTTTGATTAAACACAGCATTGACAATTAATTTTAGTGTGTTACCTGCAAATTGTATCCTAAGCAAATTCTGGCTCTTATACACTTTGGATTCAAGTGAATTGCTCTCAAGAAATCTTTCTGTGCTTGTTTACAACCAGCCTCATGTCCGTTTTCCATGTACGAATTTCCTCGTCCAACATAGGCATCCACAGAAACGGGATCTAGTTTGAGAACCTGGTCAAATGATTTCACAGCTTCTTCAAACTCATTAAGTCTAAAAATAGAGATATTAATGTTTGCTGTTTAAAAATTCTATAAATAAAATTCTCAATTTATGAATGATCAGCAAATACTGTCCCATAAGTAGTAGTTCAATTCAGTAGTACCCCTTAAAGTAGTTCAGTTCTGACTGAAAGGGACACTTTTTTTTTCCCCTTAAGTTTGTTTTCTGTATGAGCTCCCTAATGGTTATAACAGTGAAGATAGTCAGTGTAAGACCTTGAAGACTTCAGTTTTAATTCCTTGGCCTGAGGAAGAAAAGAGCAAAACTCTCATTAAGTTTTACTGGGCCAGGATTTCAACTTTTCAACAGTTGTACTCAGAGACACTTCATCTGAGTCATTCATGCTGTCCAAATGTCATGACCAAATATGTTTTTGGTAGTCTGTTCAGGTACAGATGTTTCAGCCATAACTAATTTACTTCTAATACAATGTGTCAAACTACAAAATGGTTTTACCAAGGTGACACTGAAAGATACCAAAAGATATTGTTGAACATAAGCTACTTGTGTCTACCTGAAGCGCAGACTGACTTCTTTACCAAAAGAGGAAAGATTAAATATATTTCACTAACAAATATCTTTAAAGGTTGTAAATCAAATGCTTTTTAAGATCACAACACTTGTTGCAAAAACAAATTAGGGCTTCATTCCAATCCTGTCGATAGAGAGTCATGAGGTTAGAGACTGCAGGATGGATCCCAAATGCATTTTAAAACAGGTTGTACAGCTGAGTTATATAGTTACTAGTGACTCCTTTTGACAGCTGAATGCAAACATGGGCACCAAAATCATATACTCAGTTCTTCAAAACAGGATTCAGCATTCCTGTGTGAGTTCTACATTGTCCAGACACTGTGAAAGATGGAGCTAGTTATGTTCTAACAAGAGGCATAGTAACACAAGAAGTTTTGATGCTACAATCCTGAATATGTCCACCTCCACACTGCCTCAGCAGAAACATGGTTAAGCAGTGATAGATGGCAGAGTAACTGTAGAACAAAATAGATTAGACTAAACTGTTAGGCAAATAGCTATTAAAATTTCCTTTTTGACATAGGCGATATTTGTATGAAATAGGAGCTATCAACTCCAAGTGCCATTACGATAAGTAGACTAAGGTACTAAGGTACATCTTATTTCTTCCAATTTATCTCTCTTTTAAGCGATTAACAGATTTAATTTAGTCTTTCCAAATAAATCTCATCTTCATGAAACTACACTTCAGAATTTCAAAATAAAGAATTCAGGCAAGGGAGGCTTTTGCTTTTCTTTAAAGAACAAACTGCATATTTAAACAGAAATTTCATCCTAACTAATTGTGAACAAACCAACACAGCTTTATAGCTACTTCATATTCCACCTGAGGTAGTGGAATAATAGCTCTGTTTACTTCATAATTCTTTGTTCTTCAGTCCTTCTCTTGGTTCTATTTTATCACCCTAGTATTTCCTCCTGATGCTGTCATGAACACATACCTGCTTGATGGCAGAAGATTTTAATACCAGATGATAAACTTGAAAAATATCTCATTTTCTTTTTCCATTCCCCTTTACTGTTTTCCTCTCTCTCATTTCTCAGTGTACTCAATACAAAAAGGTGAACAGTAATATAAACTCAGGAATTATTTCATTTTTCTACTCTGCATCAAACGAAACTATATACCTTACCTATAGTAGCAGATTCCAATAGCTTGAAAGATCTGGCTATCATCTGGGCTAAGCAGTGTTGCTTCTTTAAAGTCCTGAAAAGAACAGACATTAAACTATACAAATTGATATAATTTCATTTCCCCACAACTTTATAGTTAAACAATTTTATACTTCTATATAAAAAGAGAGATGTCTTCAGACAAAGGCACTATATGTTCAGAAGTACTGGAAATGTATTTAACTGTTTTCATACTTCTTGTCTCAGACTTTGATGGAATAAAATCTCCAAAGTTATATAGTATCATAGTATTTCCTACAAAGCTGGAGGCAACATTTCCAGAAACAAAACCTCCCAGAAATGTATTTTTGATTGTTTTTAATAGAAATGCTATAACTCAGCTGCTATTATTAAATACATATATATTGAAATATGCAATTTTAGTAGAATTCTTCCAGTAATAAAATTATCTAGCTATTTTCTGTTATTACTTTGACAAATGTAGTAAACCAAACTCATATTTGCATTGGGAGAGTCTATGCACAATGTTCCAGTGAAAGACATATGGCTTTTGCCTTTTACTAACATTCAGAATGTTTTTCAAAATGCTTGTGATTTTGATACACATGGCTCAATTGTAAAAGCCGTACAGGTGCTTTTAAAATCAAATACAATCATTTCAGTTATGATGTGAGGAAGTACTTTAGGCTTCTGCCTGGGAAAGCAATCAGTGTGCAGTCAGAGCGGTTTAGCTGATTGGACCCACTGAAATACAACTTAGAAAGCATTTTTTACCTCTTCATGTAAAAATGAAAAGATGTGGAAGATTTTAGTACTCTTGGAATTACAAAAATGTCAAAATACTGATGTGCAGATGTATATATTTATATTTCATTGGAATGGGATTCATATTAATTCTTCATTTTTTATTTGCAAATAAGAAATATTACTCCATTTTTGGAATGTCTATGCTGAAATTGTTGCTATCACATAAGGAAGAAAACAGATTTTAAAGTTACCAGTCCACAATGGAAGCAATGAGTGCACCAGTACTACTGAAAATAAATACCCCTGCTTTTAAGGCAAGAAAACCTAAAACTTTTATAAAACTTAACTATTTAAAAGTCACAAATAAAAACCCATGTGTATGTAAGAGTAATATTTAACTTAGCAATGCTATTGCTATACCAGATGGAGTCTCATGGAATAAAAGAGTCATCTGCACTGTGAGTCAGTGTCAGAAACACACAGTATTTTCCTACATTTAAGAAAATTATCTTGAGGTCAGACCCTTCCTGCCCTTTCAACAAAAATGGTCATTTACGCACACATGTACACACACACAGAGAGAGGAACAGAACAAGCCCACTCAATCGGATCCTCCATTTACTTAGGCTTCTGCAATGAATTAGTACTCATTTGGACCCAACAGAAGTCTTGAAAAAGAATAAAAAACAAGGAAAAATCAGATACTTCCTTAATAGATTTTGTGCAACTCCCATGTTTAACTCTAGAAGCATAAAATTGTAAAACAAGATTTTATTATGCATTTTATTTGCATCTTCACTGCCAGACTGGTATTAGATGTTGAGTAAATGAGAACTGGGCACAAACTATTTCAGAAGAATATAAAAGCTGTCAAGCTGTGTTATATCAGCAATGGCTTACATTTAGCAGAACACTCTAAATTTCCTTTACTCAAAGAAGGATTTTGTACCTCACATGCATTAGCATAATCACCAAGTTCCATGTAGAGTAGTCCACGATTAATTAACACTTTGAAAGATATTTCCTTACTCAACTCAAGCAGAAGAAGAATTCCATAATCTTTTAAAGCCTACAAAAACATACAATATATTTTAAGCCATAATTTATTCAGAGGGATACAATGGTACTTCAAAATTTAAAAGACACACTCTCAAATCCCTACAAATCATGTGCAGATGCACAGAATTCAGTCTGGCTGTTCCAATGTTTGATGGTTTCCAGATTGAATTTAACCAAATTTGGAGACTTCTTTAATTAGATACCCATTCCAAGACTACAGAAGCAAAGGTAACACAAATATATTAAACAGACATAATTAAAACTTATTTTGTCATTATATACATTTCAGAGTTAGAAATAAATCATTACCTCTGCTGCTAGATTTTATATCTAAATTCTTATTTTAAAAAAACGAATTATCCTCTATTAATTAGTCATGAATTAGTCAAATTTACTTTTAAAATTAAGTATCTTCAAATATAATTTATTGTTGTTGAAAAATCTAAGCACGAGTTGTATTAACTAAATATAGGTGTAAATTTTGTAAAAGAGCAAATAGTGACACAACTAGGTAGACTGAAGAATCCTTGATTCTCAAATTTATGAAAACTGAACAGTATTTCAACAATGCTCGATCTGACGAAGTTCTAGCCCAACTCTTTTTTCACCCAAAGAATAAACTTATATAGTATTCTTAAGAATAACTACACAAGTTTAGAGTTGATATGACAAAAATTTCCTTGATTGCAGTATTCCATATATGAGCAACCTAAGAAAAGTTCTATTTTTATCACTTCTAAACTAAGCTAGATATTAGAAACAGCTTTAAGGAAAACAATCCAGCTCTTGTTAGATCTAGTAAATCTCTTCTGTCAATGACATAAAATATCTTTTTCTGCAATTTCCCTTGTACTTTAAGTGGCTTTTCTGGAGAGTGATAGCAAAGGACAATTTTTATAATACCTTATTTTTGAAGGAACTATGATTTTCACATCTTAAACTTTTACCTTCAGTTACTGTAATCACCTATTTTTCTTGACATATCTGCAACATTCTTGACCAATTAACCTCCAAGTACAAATGGCCTTTGCCTAAGGTCGATTTGACTTGAGAAACCCAAGCTCAAATACATCTGAACTAGCCCTGCCTCAGAAAACAGGCTTCATCAAAAAAACTGTTCAACAGGATTGTGTTCCCAGTCTGAAGCCACGTGGCGCCTTTGTGTGCCCTGTTGTGCCTTTGCTTTACAACAAAGGTAGAAAGCCAAAACACCAAGAGGCAGGTCATAGGCAAGTTAACAGAAGGATAAACACATCCAGAAAAACAGGGCTGTGAATGAGGATTGGACATAGTCTGAATCCCTGTTTTGATGTAGTCTTATTCTGGATGTAGTTCTTACATTTTCAAGGGGATATCAAATGTAATTAATATGACAGTAGAGACAAAAAAGCCATTTTTTAAAAACTATTTCCTGAAGAGCACAATCATTCAGGAAGACATTGCAAGAGGTCAGAAATTTTGACTAATTGTCAACAACAGGTTACTAGCTAATATGAACAACAGAGTGCTAATGTGATGTTGAAAAAAAAATTAATACCATACCTTTCTGAAGTCCTTTATTTGATGATAACAGACAGCTCTATTATAATATGCCAAAATGCAGGTTTTGTTGAGGTCGATAGTTTTTGAAAGATCTTCAATTGCAGCTTTAAATGTCTGCAAATGAAAAACCGCTATGTATAAATTGCAATTCAGAGTTCATGGCACTACATATTCTTCCTCAAATAATAGCCTATTTTAAAATTTTATTTCATAGCTTTACATTTTGATTCTCCATCAATACTGGAAGGCATCCAACCATTTCACTATGTCCTCTATGGACTACTTACTGCAGTGGGAGCACTTCTTCAGAATCTCTATTTGTGCAAAGACTGGACAAACAAACATTCTTAGTGTTTTCTTACATCACATCCATATACTGCAATACACAATCAATCCTTAATTTTACTAGTTTACATGTTTTATCTTAACCTAACATAGAAGGTGTCTCTTGTGGAGTTTTGGTACTTGTCTATCACTAGATAAGAATCTGTTCTGTGGAACTTAAGAGAAGAATAATCAGAGAGATGCTCAGTAGTTTCTCTAACCCATCAATCATTTTCAGTTACATGGAACAACCAGAAAGTAGCTTCAATGGGGAATGGAAAGTGGAATTCCTGGTTTCCATCAGCAACACTTCTACCATTATTGCACCATTATAAAGCGTCAAGTAAGACACATTGTTTTAAGGGAGAATGCAAAAGTACAACAATAAAGACAGTCCCACCTTATTTTGACACTTTAAAGTTCCTCGGTAAAAATAAGCTTGCACACTGTTAGGAAGAATTTTGATTGCCTCATTGCAATTCAGAATTGCCTTAGAATATCTACCTTTACTTCCGTAGTAAGTAGCACGACTCATATATGCCTGTAGAGGTGAAGACAGAATGATGA
Source organism: Podiceps cristatus (assembly GCA_000699545.1). Lineage (NCBI taxonomy): Eukaryota > Metazoa > Chordata > Aves > Podicipediformes > Podicipedidae > Podiceps > Podiceps cristatus. Next base: position 13,861 of record KL262200.1, on the reverse strand, counting down.
CGTGGTAAAAAGAGCTTTGTTTAGCATTATAAAACAAGGGTTAAACAGAAGACAGAAATTACAAGCTTTATAGAAACATATGTCTTATGAAGCTTGTCATTTCTTTCATTTAATGCTTGCCACATGCTTGCTGGCAGATACAAGGTAATACACCCATAAATGCAAAGCCTGTCAGTCTTTGAACTCATTCAAAAATGCCTCACAGACACAAACTACCAGGAGTCTTTATATTACCTGGAAATGTGATGGACAAAGGGCAAGTGCTTGATTGAAATCTTGGATGCATTCAGCTTGTCTGAGCTGCATTCTACACAGCCCTCGCTGATAAAAAGCATCAGGGTAACTTGAATGTAGTCTGATAGCCCCATTAAAAGCATCGCAGGCCTAAAAGGATGACATATCATCTGGGTGAGATATGGTCTGCTTGTTCAACTGAAACCATAGGCTAGTTGATACTTTTGTACAGCTAGGCATGACCTATTTTTGCAGTTGGAACCCACCATGTACCTGCGCTGGTTTTAATCACTTTCTTGCATTTACTGCTATTTAAAATTTTGTATTAACACCCTACCTAATGCAATCAGAATCTCAGAGAGGTACAATCTAGTTCATGTAATAATCTTTTTTCCTCAGTGAGACTGCAAAAGTTTAACCAAGCACATGGTCTTCTGTCTATAAGAGCTGAAACAGTAAAGTTATTTATTATATAGAAGGTGTTTTAAGATTTGTTTTTATCTCATTACTCTACTCTGATTTGATTGGCAATGAATTAAATTCATTTTCTGCAAGTCAAGTCTATTTTGCCCATGACAGTAACTGCTGAGTGATCTCCTTGTCCTTATCTCGACCCATGAGCCTTTCATTATATTTCTGCTCCCCTGCCCAGCTGAGGAGGGGAGTGACAGAGAGGCTTTGGTGGGCACTTGGCGCACAGACAGGGTCAACCCATCATGGAAGCAGACAAGGCTAGGAATTTTTCTCTTCCCTGTGGAATTCTGATATTTCAAATGTTTCTAGTTTCTGTCTTGAGCCTTTTAGCAAACCAGCAACTGAAACATATTTACTAAAATACCAACATAGAAAACATTTGCATGAATTCACAGTAGGCCTGCCATAAAGCTCACTCATAGGCTTTCAATAGTTTTCAACAAACAAGTCTCTAATATAGTTAAAGGTATTGATTTTGTTGAAAGAAGGGAAATAGATTTTTCTTAGGTAATCCAGTTTATTTCTTAAGGTACGTGATTCTTATCATAGGTAAGTGCCAAAGAGAACCAACTAGGGGTGTTATGAGCTACAGTAATATAGAAAACAGTTAACAAATTACAACCAACTCCATAATACAATAATCTAGGAATTCCTTTGTCCAAGTTTATTATCAATTCACTAAGCCACCAATACTCCTACATGAGTGTTGTTTGTCTAAGATCTGTGAAAACATTGATAAACAGATGAGAAATTTATGTAGGTTTTTATTCCATCAGAATAGCAATTAATCACATACAGTAAAAAAATTATAACATTAGCACTGGAAAAATGACTCTCAAACTTGCAAGACAGTCTAATGTACATCATGAATTCAAAAGAAAATTGTTAAAGGCAGTGGAGGCTGTTTAAAATACTGAAATAATTTGCTCAGTTATTATAATTGTTGTTTACTAGCAGTGGAGTCAACGGCTAATATATTCAAAGTCAAAGGCTAATATAATTAATACCAACCTGTAATAAACTTTTTTGCTCCATGTAACACAGGCCTATGAGATAATACATTTCTGCAGCCTCAAATGTATTAGGCAGGACTTTTGCTGAGGTCATCAGGAGCTTCATAGCTTTTTTAAAACTTCTCACAGCATCCTGCAATACACAGAATATTGATAGTTGCAAAGCACTTAACTGAAAATCTGCAAGATTTGTTAGACATTTTAAATTATTTTTCAGTGTTTTTTCTCTTAGTCTTTGGAACATTACAGTAAAAATGGCTACTCTAGTGTTCCTTGATGTTTCTGGAGTTAGACACACTCTTGACCTCTGAATGGTTCATATTCATAACTGATTAGAAAAACAAAGAAATATTCCTGAATTTTATTTATATATGACAAAGTAACTAATGTACATTATCTAGCAATAACATATTTATACTGTTATTTAGGTACATAGTTTATAGTTATTTATTAGCTTTACTTGTATTTATTTCCTTGGGGAAAAAAAGTTATAGCTTTTGATGAAGTCTGATGATAATTAAGTACTTGTTAGAGGTTTCTTTCTGTAAATAATGACAAACTACTTATTCCATAGCCAACTTACATAAATTTAATAATCATCAAGAAATAAATTAAAAGGATCAATCTTGTATAGGCATTGAAAGAACTTAAGTGAAAAGCCTCTCAGAATCTCACTGTGTCTCATAGATCTTGGCAATAATTTATGCATATTTAATAATACTTTGGTTTAAAGGAGAGTGTAAGGAAAACAACCAAAAAATAAAGAACAGTTCAAGATAAGCCATTCCTCAGCCTTTGAGGATTATGAAGGGACCACAGTCGAAAGTTTCAGTATCAAGACAAGTGAAAGAATTATAGCATTTTTTTCTTAAGTGAGCCTTCCAAGATAAAGAAGTATTTGTTTACAAAAATTGGTTTGAAATACCAGTGCCCATAGGTCTGTCAGCAAAAATGACACCTGCCTCCCTAAGGTGTCAAGGTAGTAGAAGTTTTAAACAAAACAGGTCTGCATTTACTGCTATTTAAAAATCATTTTTCTCTATTCCTACAGTTCAAAAATACTCTTATTCTAAGAGGAAACAGAACTGTAGCTACCTGTACTCACTCACATATAATTCTAAAGGCACAGCTGACTCTCAGGGCACTATAGCCTGAAGTCTGATCTTTTTCCCATATGGGGAGTATTGTGCCATTCCTCTCCAGGAGAGGTGGCAGTGCAAGTCCTCACCTCTGGGTGAAGCACTCAGAAATCAGGGAATGACTGTTTCACGTCCTCTTAGCCATGACAAGTGAAATGGGTTGAATTGGAGGGTACTATGATGATCACTGTCTTTGATTTGGGATTCTTTCAAAGACAGCAGAACTAGTAACATCCCATTATGGTTTGAGACAAATAAAACTCCCAAGCCTAACAAAAAAAGCTGAATGGATCAAGAGGTTTTATCTGGTACAAGGCAATGGAGCAGAGTAGAACATTTGCAAAGTGCACACCTTTTCATTTAAAAAGAATCTGCAGACATGAGGCTAAGAGGAAACAGAAGGACTGTGCATTTCAAACATCAAACTCAATATACAGGCAGACTCAAGGTCTTAGGAATCTACCTGTTGCTTTCTGCTATTGTGTTTAGGGAAACAGAACTCTGTACATTTTGTATAAACAAATAGGTCTGTACAAAAACAAAGGGCTAATCCGTACTGTCAATATCAACAATTCTGCAGGTCTCAGAGGAGTGACAATATTGGGTAAACCCTATGACATATGAATATTCACAAAGTTGAGAAAATACCTTTAACTGTACATTATATATTGAGTTCATATATATGAATTAAACTTTTGTACTGCATTTTATTGGACAAAAAAAATGCTAGACATACTTCTGTAATATTTTATTTTGAAAGAAGCAAAATTATGATATATGATGGACCTCAATCTATATAATTCTATCTTTTAATTGATCATCTTAAATGTCTTAAAACTAAAATTGCCTAATTTATGCTGAACTATAAGTGCTGCTGTTGAAAATTCTTACTCAGGTCTTCTTATAATTTAAACAATGAGGTACTCTGAAGGTTTATTTATATACTAGCACATTTCATAAAATATTAAAAGAATACAGAGAGAAAAATGTTGTCTTTCTTGGCATATATATCATGTAAATTTTTCTAACCTTAGTTTTCTTGGCTTTCATTTGTATTTTTCCTAAAATAACAAACATTGAAGGCTCAGGCTGAGTTGCAGTAGCTTCACGTAAGCACTCTATAGCCTTATCGTGATTTTGACAAAATGACTGAATGAGCGCTTGCTGAACAGGCTGAGACGTAAAGGATTCTGAAAGGAAACCACCATGAAAAACAATCATCTCTTATTTCAACCTATATGTTTTCCAATATAAAATACTGTTAAATGATATGCAAACTTTAAAATGCTATTAAAATATTTGGAGTATCAAAGGTTGGTTTAACATCCATAAAAAATACAAATGTAAACTAAATTCCTACAAAAGTCTGAAGCTGAACAGTTATTTATCAATGAGTGTAGTTTGGTTGCTAAACATGTGCAAATATTTATCTTCCTCTCCCCACATGCAGGAAGGCTTTGCATCACCATATACCTGCCTTGTTTTTATATTCTTGTGCCCTGTGTACCCACTCTTGGTCACCTCCAGAGAAGGAAATCAATCAATACAGTGTGATTATTCATATGGATTCACCATATGAATTTACTAGAGCTTCAGAACTGCCCAGTATGTAACAAGGGACTACTATACTGCAACATTTTTACTGTTCAAACATATTGGGAAGGTTCAGTTCTAAAGCTATATGATATTTTGTTAGGAAAGACTGTATATAAGTACAGAACAGAATCCTTACTCCTCATTCCTTTAAAGCAGAAATTACCAATATTGAAAGGTAGAAAAAAAAAATAATTGAAAAATTAAAAAAATTTTTAAAAGAACTCAAAAGTTAAAGGAAATTCTGAAATTACAGGTGATAGTACAGGCAATATTGTACACCATTATTACATTTAAAGGCTTTAAACATGCAAACAAAATAGTCTAGATAAGTTCCTATATTTTAGCTGACTCATGGTAACTAACCTATTTGCATGCTTCAACCTAATTTTTAACAATTCCTTGGTTACAGACTGCGGCCATGGTTCACAACTATCTAGGAAAACTGATGGCAAATTGACGTTACCTTCATCCATTTCTGCAAGCTGGTGAATACATAAACTTGCCAGCTCATATTTCTTCAACTCCATTAAATACTGTCCCCTGTAATGAAATATTTGTTGGATGTAATTAGTAAAACTATTTCCAGGTATTTCTTTCAAAGTGCAAACACTACTGAAATATTTTCATTAGTATAAAAAGAAAGGAAAAATAATGCCTTCTGATAAAAACCTGCAAAGATTTTTCTTTTTTTTTTTTTTTCCCATCAGAAATATCTGTCAAATTTTTAATTTTTCTGTCATGTCACAATTACAAGAAGTTATATGTTTACCTCTCTTCAGACTGTAGGAGTTACAAAAATACATTTTCTTTGGATTCCATGGAGAGCAACCCTTACAATCTCAAGAACTGCAACAATAATCTTAATAACACTGTTTATAAAATCCACCACAGACTGATAGCTGATAGATACATACTGTATTCAAGGACAATTTTTTGCCTCTTCAGATATTGGCATCAGTATAAGAGGTCATGCTAGCAAAACCACACTTTGAGAGACAAGCTGGCCAAATCCACTCTTAAAACTGGGAAAATACAGTATTATTGACAGGAACATAGTAACTAATTCTTGTAATACGTCTGAGGAATAATATCCTAGCATTTCTTCCTTAGTTCTTACAGCTTTTCAGGGGAGAAAACAGCTTTATCTAGTAATATTTTTTTAATTTTTTTATTTTTTTTTTTTAGTCTTGGTAATGGTCACTACTTCTAACCAGGCTGAAGGTGAGGGAAGAAGAATAGTTCAAATCTAAATTGTCCAGGATTCAGTCCTTCACATTCTTTGCATATGTGGATTCTGCAGACAAATCAGTGAAAGACACTTGGGGAAAACATGTAAAATTACTAATTTTTGAAAAGTTCAGACTTGCTTTTTTGTCATGGCACCTATTTACTTCTTTTTAACCAGAAACTACATGTATCTCAAAAAGCAGAATACTTTATATGAAACAGGGTCCTCCCTCCCAGGTAAAGATTACAATAGGTGTGTGACACTATGCAGATAAAGTTCTTCAGGTTTGAAAATGTTATGAAAATACTACAATTTTTAAAATCCATTCAGAGCAGGTTTCAAAAAAATACACGGGTATCTACCAACAGCATTCCAATTTTTTTTTAAAAAAAAAGTAAATATTACATATTTGTGAAGTTCTGAACCATTTACTTTCCTACCTTAATAGGCAAAGTTGTGATTTATTTGGATAAAGATGAATGGCTCGGTTTATATCCTTCACAGCATTTGGTAAATTATGACTCTGTAATTTACAAAGAAAAAACTTCAATTTAATTGTTAATATAAACACAATTTGGAGACACAATTATTATTTATGTAAACGTGGTTCTGCAGGATCTAATGCCTACATGGTAACAACTCACAAGGCACATACACCCTCTGCAAAGGAGCTCAATGTTCTTAAAGGTCAGAAATTTTTATCCTACATATTTTCATACTTTCTCACAGGGCAGATCCAAACTCCAGACAGTTTCTTTACTTTTCCAAAATCCAAAGAGTCTGGACTATTGGGAAGGAGATTAGGTCATGAGATCCACATGCACATATGTCCTGATGAATCTTCATTGCTGTAATGAATTTGCATTTATTTTTCAAGTGTCTGTGCATGTGGCCTCATTCACTGTGCTTCAGGTGCGGAGGAGAAAGGAGATCATTACAATGAAGATCCCAAGGACTGATTCATCCAGCTGGCAGAGTTGCTAACTAGAACTCTCATTAAAGTATAGCAATGATGAAATGCATGTACTGAGTTTTATTTTACTGCTTTACATTGAAATTTAATAAATAAATTTTAAAAATCTTCCTCCTCCTCAAAAAAAAAAAAAAAAAAAAAAGATAACACAACCACCATCACCACAAACCTCCACAAAAGCAACCTGAGCATTAGTGGTTACCAATATAAACTATCAGGCACAAGTTCTTAAAGACAGTATCAAAACTCATAATATAGTCAATCCACTTAGGTGGACTTTGAGTTAAAAGCCATTTCCTTCAGTTGTGGAAAAAAAATCAAACAGTGGAAGCAATTTCCAAAAACATTTTGAAAACAAACTAAGCATTGTGAGACACAACAGTTTTTTCAATTCTGCCAAAGAAATCTACAGAAATTAGGTCACATTGAATACTCCATTCCTTGTACTCCTGAGAGGGTCTCAGAAAGCAACCGCTAGCAGAAAGTATTCTTAAATCCCATGCAAAAGTAGAATACATTCTGTTTCACAGTAAATAAAATATTGAAAATGTTTTCACTCCCATTTCTGGGAAAGAAAATTTGAGTTTCCTGAAAAATGTGTATTCTTGAGAAAACTGGTTAGAAAAAACTATTTCAAGATGCAGGGTTTATATTTTAAAAATACATATTTAAAAAAATATATATTTTTTAAAAAACCTAAAGCTTAGATTAGATCCACACTGATGTAAAAAAGATAAAATAACACTTGAAATATTTTGTGTCACTGCATGACACATCAACAATAATTTACAGTTGCAATGTATGTAATTATTACGGTGACCAGGACTACTTGAAATGTATAGCTATAAGCAGGTTCTAACAGCTGTATAACACTAAGGCACAAGTATTAAAATACTCACAGCAACCATAAATATAAATAAAGCTATATTAAGCGAGAAACAAAAGCAAAACAAATGTATTACCTTATGATATGCTTGCGCTCTACATACATAGGCTCGAATATTGAGAGGATCAATTTCAATGGCATTAGTAAACTGTTCAATAGCTTCATAGCATTGATCAAGGTGCAACAGCTGTATCAGACCAATGTTTAGGTAAGCAAAGATGACAGAGCTAAAAACAGAATTTTTTTCCTTTTGTTATTGAATGAAATATGTCATTGTATTAACCACAACTTCATACAGGCTTCATCTACTTTTGTGTTATTTACCACGTATCTATTTTGTGATCACACTGAGCTAAAGAATTGTAATTGCCAGCAGAGGAGACAGCTCATTAAAAAACACCATTTCAGTAGCTTGTGATATTTGGCTGCACACTAGAAGCTCTCTGATCAGCAAAAACAACACTCAAAATGTGAATTGGGAAAAAAAGATGACAAGTCTCTTTGTCATAGAAGCTGAACTAGAAATAGAGGTAGCTGGTAATTTTGTATATACTGAATACACCCAGAAATACTAAATTCTTCAACACTACAAATATATCATAGTTTTAAAAGATTGTCAAAGCTTACGCATTTTTCATCTAGCATGCTCCCTCGTTTTCTGTCATTTCACTTGGCGAGCTGCTAGGAGACCTGTGTTTCCAGGATCTGCAATATTGCCCAGCCCACTCTTACAGAGCGTTTCTAGGCAAAGTTCAAGACTTCCTATAGCAGAGCCAATACACAGGAAGAGCTGCAGAGTCTTTAGGCCTGTGGTCAAGACAGGACTGTTGAGGTTGCCCAAGGCTGAGCAAGAACTCAGTACCTTAGAGTAAGGTAATTCATGCAGCTAACGGGTATGGGAGACTTGTTGCATATTGCGGGACCGTTTGCATGGCAGATGTAATCTGTTTCAGAAGTATTTTTAAGTGGTACAAAGAAATGCAATTCAGAGGAATCACATCAACTTCAGTCACCAGCTATCAAGTATCACAAACCACCTTTTTTTTTTTCTTTCCCCCCCAACCATTTACTGACTTTTGCTAAAGAAAGCATTGTGGCATTTTCTTTTAGTGAAAAAAAGTAGTTTGAATTTTTGCCTGCATTGTGGACTTATTTCCTCCCAAAGGACCAATGAAATTAATATGGCATGAGTAGTCAACCTTAATTAGAGCTTCAGTTTCACCTTTTGTCTGCCAAACCTGAATGTCTATTTGCCAAGTTGCCGTATAGGCAAAATAACATTTCATTTTGAAATACATTAATAATTATTTTTATTATACTCAGGGTATACTAAAGGAGGCAAAAGATACTAAAATAGAACATTACGGGTTTGTGTGGTTTAACTCCATTCTAAGTGCTGAATAACAGTTCTGAGTCTACTTTCCTTTATTAGTACTTTTACACCTCCAGGTAAACAGAATATAAACAAAATATATTAAAATTCTCAAATCTAATTACCTGTCCAAAGCTAGGACACTTTCAAAGTCACAGATTGCAAGTGACCATTGACACTGCTCTGAGTAAACGATCCCACGATGAAGGAAAGAACAGAAATTTTCCTGAGTGTCATTGATGAGTACTGTGGAAGAGGGAGAACAGAAATCAACTGTTCAGATATTCACACATATTTCAGTTACTCCATGCAAATTATTTGCACATTATGTTTTACTCTAGTTTTCTTACAGTTTTATATATCATAGATAAACCATAACATAATATATTAGATGATAAAAGTATTCAATGTAGCATGAAATACTTTCAAGACATATTTCTAATTCTCAGTTACACCCAGTCTAACTGTTAAAAGTGAAGCAGAAAAGCTCAGGAAGCAGAGTCAAAATAACTGAAGAGTACCAACAGCAGCAAGAGACAATGTCTAATAGGAAACTTAACAGAAATTAAAAGGAGCAAGTTATTACCAAACACTGAATGACAACCATACATTTCAATATTTGCAACATGAAATATTGCTGTGTTATATTGCAATACAGTAATTACTGGTGAACGCTCATTCCTCTTTTTAATGATAAACATATACCCCATGAAAAGAAACAAACTATACCAGAAACACTGAAGTCCTGCACAGCTCTTTTTGGATCAATCTGCCGTAGTATGCAACCCCTGTAGTAGAATGCTAACCAACAAGAAGGGTCTAGATGAACCGCTGCTGCTAGGTCTTGTATTGCATTTCTGTACTGCTGCTGCTTAGCATATGCTCTTCCCCGATACAGCCTAATAAGGAAGAAAGTTTCTCTTTAAATAAAATTTCCCTTAGAGAATTATACCTACCTTCATAATGTGAAGTCATAGGCTATTATTTATAATATTAACAGGTTAATTCAACTTAATATCAAGAGTTCCTCCATTGCTTTTGTCATGGAACCTTGAAGCAATTATTCAGGAAAAAAATGTTGAAAAATAGAATAAACATTCAATTTTATTTCTGAATTTAATAAAGCAAAACTGAAGGAACAAAGTCCTGTGCTCTATACCATATATGCAGATCACTGCTCTTGGATAAATTAAGTTCAATATGATAGAACACTGTATCAGCTTTGGGCATCACAGCATTGAATGGAACTGTCTCCAAATTACACAGTCTATTGGTGCAGCAGTTTCTGTATGGGAAATACCAGATTTTGTTAAATCTGATAAAAAAAAAAAATATATAAAACTGCCCTCGTTACTATTAAAGCTTTCTGAAAACATCGTTTCTTTTCTTCAATATTTCTTTCAACCAGCCAAGTTTACAAAACCAGATCCTACTATTTCACACTATAGCTCCCTCAAATTCAGGAAGCTAGCAATATATTTAAACAAGATAAATCACAAGCACAAGTGAAAAAGTGTGAATAGACAGTGGTGGATGTAAAATTATCTTATCAATGCAAAATGTAATATATAAAATATGTTTTTGTATTACTGAAGATAGCTTTCACTTATTAAGCAGGTCTTATACCACATCCCACTTGGATGCAGAGTTATGCAAAATAGATACTAACTATTCCTTCCTAAATCTAACACAGTAAAGTCAGTTCCTCAAGAATTTAAATCATGTGCATAACTTAACTACACAAACACAAAGCACTGATACTAATCATACTCAAAAGGACTACTCACATAGCCCACTCACCAACATGTGAGCCTCAATGAACTAGTAGACTTCAGGAAGCCAAATGCAGCTTTATGTTGCTTCAAGATTTTATTTCAAAGTCAGAATTTTAAGGAGCATCTGTAAATTGCTTTAGTAGCATGGGAACCTAATGTCATAAGAAAGCTTTCAATGCATCTGTAGTTCCCTGTGATGAAGGAGATAGACTGATGGGTAGAAGATACACATAGAGGAATCCTTCCCTAGCCACCTCTCTTGCGTTTGGACAGGAATCGGTTCCAGAATAAGACATCTGAACTTAGGTGTCTATTTGTAGATGTCTACAACGTTATGTTAGGTGTTTGACTTTCCATGACAGTTGATGAAGATCTAGTCAATATAATCCAACGAGATGAGAGCAATTCAGTTAATCCAAAAATACACATTTACTGGCTGTCTAGCTGAGCAGCTCTCTAGGCTTTATAGAAGAGTCTATGTTCAGCCTACCTTGAGTCTACTAACGGTATTGATTAGAGTCCTTGGTGATAATGGCTGCTCAGACACCTACATCCCATGGATACAGCAAGCTGACACCTAAATTCAGGTATCATAATCTGATATTGAATATCTGCTTTTATTTTTATTTTATATCTATTTTCATGAATCCAGAATAGAGTATAAAAAGAATGTCAATCTTTGAAAGAATGATACTAAAAAGAAGTCACATTTTCTAGTAGGAAAATCATATAGATTTATTCCAATCTTTGTAAGTCAAACCTCAAAATCATTGTTATAATTCAAAAATACAGATGCTTCTCATTCATAATTCAAATTTTTCACAGAAAATATTATTTCAGCATAATGTTGAAACTAGAATTGTCAGGGCAATCAATGGAAATTGGGCACAGAACTATGTATGTTCTAGTCCCACAGAGCAATATCACTTTGAGCATGTATTTAAATCCAGCTCTTTAGCACAAAGCACATATGCATGTGCTTAAGTCCAACTGACTCTCTATTTGTATTACTCCAGTGGGATCTGAGCACATGGTTCTGTGCTTAGCTAAATTAATGTCTAGGGACTAATCCGAACTCATTAAAGCAATACAAAGATTCCCCAATGAATATCATGGCCTAGAAGTCTTACTCTATTTCTATTAGACACTTCTTTGGAAAGGCACTTGCTTTATTATTGTTTAATGCATATTCAGTCTTTTACATGTTAATATTATTTTAATCATCCACTTAAAATTCAAATACTTTTGTCAAACTATATCTTCTACCTCGCCTGAGCATTGCTGGGGTCTTCCTTGATCACAGCTGTAAAATCCTGAATAGCTGTAGTCAAAACTGAACAGTCAAAGAAATGTATTCCATGTTTCATAAGAGCATCTGTTCTTTTTGGGTTATACTGAAAACACTATAATGAAAAATATAAAGAAGGACACAATGTTATTCCTCATTTTTATTATTTATAATCATTAAAAGTCTTAACCAAGCATAAAAATAATATATTATTTAATTCTCAGATTTTCTTTTTTATTCTCTTGTTCTTTAACATCTATTGTAATTTCCATTAACTGTAAAGTGAAATAAAAAAGTAGTGATGCAAGCTTAATGACAGCTGATAAATTGTAAGCATTCAGTAATTCATTGAATCAGCTGGAGTAACAGAAACTACCTATTTCCATGGCACTGACTTTTTTAAACTTTTTTTTTTTTAAAAAAGGATATCTGTTCTCCAAGCTACTTACCAGATATATCCAAATACAGTTTACTTTTATTTAAGTTAAAGTTACACAAAGTCACTACATTATTGTAACAATACCAAAAAGTGGACTTACTTTGGCGTAATCATCCATGGCCAATAACAATTGATTTTCCTCAAAATACAACTCAGCTCTCCTAAAATAAATGTCATCATCTGTAGGGCTGCATTGTATTGCAGAGCTATAGCTGATGATTGCCAACGTACTATCACCCTGTTTCCTGTAAATCTCAGCCATTGACAGGTATGTATCTGAAACAACCACACAAAATATAAAAGGCACCATTTAGCAGCCTAAAAGAATAAATCATCTCCTCCGTACAAGGTAATTAACACAAGCAGTAGAAATAGAACCATAAATTATACAAAAGGCCCAGAAGTCCCATTTCCATCGGAGCAACATAACTCAAAAGTTTAGAGCTATAGCTGTGTGCTTAATTCTGGAGCCAGTGCAGCTGTACACTGATAGCTCTTGCTGGATTCACAGCTACTAAAAATCTTTGCTCTCTGTAGAACTCAGACGAAATGGCCCATCGAGCCATTTAGTGTAGACCTGTTCATCGCAAACAAATATAAAAGAGATATTTAGTTTAAATGGGCCCACACAATATTTATCCCACTGCATTGGGTCTGGTCAGGATAGAGTTAACTTTCCTTATTACAGCCCATATGGTGCTGTGTTTCAGATTTGCAGCTAAAAGTGTCGATTACACAACAATGCCTAAGCTCTTGCTGAACAATGCCTGCACAGTATCAGGCTTTATTTTTTCTTCCCTTTCTCTGCTCTCTCCCCAGCAAGTAAACTGGGGGCGGGCAAGAAGCTGGGAGAGGGGACAGCTGGGACAGATGACTTAAGTAGGCCAAAGGCATATACCATACCGTGTAACGTCATGCTCAGCAACAAACAAAAATAGGGGTAAAGGAAGGGAGTGCGGGAGTGTCTTCCAAGTCCACAGCCAACAGAAATTTCCTTTGTTGCAACTTGTGACCATTGCCTCCTGGTTTGCTGTGCATCTCTCAGAAGAGTCTGACTGTCTTCTCTGATACCACCCATTATGTGGCTCAGGACAGATTTCCCTCTTAGCCTTACCTTCTCCAGGCTAAACAACTCATCTCCCCCAGCCTTTCCTTATACAACTTATGCTCCAGACACCTGAACATCTTAATGGCTTTCCAACAGACTCTCCAGCTTGTCTCTCATATCAGAGGTTCCAAAACTGGACACAGCATTGGAGGTGCAGCATCACAACCAGGTAGAGGAGAGTCACATCTGTCAGCCAGCTGGTGCCTTTCCCTTTTAAGCGCCTCCTTCCCAGTTTTAAGGGTATAGCAGAACAGCGCTGCCTGAATGCACGGTAGCGCACTGTCCCCATTCCAGGATTGTTATCAGCTTTCACCATTGTCCTGGTTTCAGCCAGGA
>KL262198.1:4281-16886 GCA_000699545.1 Podiceps cristatus | reverse complement strand
TGCTCCCCCTGGGTGTAAAGGAAAGGGACCTCTTCTCTCTCTCTGCCTATGAGGGAAGCACTGACGATTCCTCAGGGCACCCCTTGTTCTCCCCAGGGACCTGCACCCCAGCCACTCCCTGCCCTGGGCTAGTCATAAAAACCCTCCAGGGCTCCCCCCTCTCTTGTAGCTCCGAGCCCTGCCGCTTTCTGTCCTTGGAAAGGCAGAGGGGTGGGAGCAGATTCCCAGGGGTCCAGAGCATCGGGGGCATCTCCTTGTGCGAGACGAAGAAGTCGTCTCTGCCGCGGGGCTGCAGGCAGAACAGTCACGCGCTTCCCTCTGCAGCCGGCAGCACTCTGTTTTTTCCCGTCATTTATTACCTGAGGACTGTTTCCGTGTGTTTCCCTCCAGGCCGCAAGCCAGAAGGGCCGTGGCTTGGGACACCTCCTCCTGGTGCGCTGCCAGGGACGGTGGCCCCAGCCCCAGGCACGCAGCGTCCGTCCCCGCCGCTCGCCCGACCCTCCCCTTGAGACCTACTTTTGCTGGGAGAGGCAAGGTAACATCACCACTGAAAATAGCTGGGACGGCAGCCAACGGAGATTAATGGCATCATTAACGTCCCCAGTTTATTTATAGGCTTAAAAATGCCTCGGACCTGCAAACTGAGCAGAGTTGCTCTGTGTAACGCAAGGGCTCCAAGGTCTCCTGCTTCTGCCTTTCCCCTTCCTGCTATTTCATGCTGATCACTGGGACTGTAAAACCTCTTGGAGCAGGGACTGTCTCTCATTGTAAATCTACTTTGTAAACCTTCCTAACTAGGTGGATACACAGATTTTTTTTTTTCCATGAATGCTGTATTTGTTTGGTCTCCTTGCTCCACCCAACTCTTTCTGTGCTCCCTGTGTCTTGTGGCCCTTCTTTGGGAAAAATATCTTTTTGATAAATTCCTGAGGCACAGGCGGAGCAGTCGTCACAGGGATTAGTGATTTTCTGCCTTGGGTTTTAAACTGTGAGCTCTGTGGGAGGAGGACTGTGAATCTCATAGCTGTGGAGAGCACCTAGGACATCTGGGGCCCTGGTGAGACATGCAGATGTAATTAATGACTGTGGAGGTCTTCCTTCGGGAGCCAGCAGACCCAGCCCAGGTCCTCCAGGAACCTCACAGGACTGGCAAGAGAAGAAAAAAACGCCCCAAGTGTGTTGGCCCCAGAAGAGGAGATTTCGGCACGTGACCTGTGGCCGCACTGCCTGGCCTGTTTCCCAGCGCTCGGTGCAAGGTAGGTGAGAAAGGAAGCTTGTTGTCAGCAGGCACAAATCCCAGGGATCTGCTGTGTGACTGGGGAGATGACTCCATGGGTGGGAGAAAAAAGTAAAAATGTCAGTAGGAACCCCTCCCACCCAGAAACACAGATAACCCACGTGGCACTTCATGGAGGAGAAGTTGCTTCAGGGGACAACCACCCTTCACTTTGCTGTTGGTTTTTTGTTGTATCGGTCTGAGAAAAACTCCTGTGTCGGTCTTTCCTTGTCCCTCTGTCTTCGAGGGGCTGAAATAAAGAACCGTCAGAGAACTGCTCGAACTGCTGTTGTCTTTTTTTCTCTGGGTAACAAGAGTATTTCAGAGCAGAGTGAAGGAGCCTGAAATGCTAAAAAGAGGATTTCTCTGCCATGGTCACTATAGGTAAACCCACAACCCTGGGATCCCCTCACCCCCCGCAACGCTTGGTGGGTTCAAGGCATCTCAGTGACTTGTTTTCCCCTTCTCCTCCTTCCCACTTGGGTTCTGGGCTCCGAGTCCCCTCCATCTGCTCCTGGTCAGGACCCAGCTTGTCACTGCATTGGGGAGGACGGTGCCTGCTCAGCACCTCACTTTCCATGTCTGTTAAATGGGACCATGACGCTGAACCAGCTTTATATAGCCCTTTGAAAGACAAAAGCACAAGTGCGATTATTCAGTCATCTGAAGATCATAACTAGGAGAGCATTTATTTCGATGTCTGATACATGTGAGATCCTGTATAATTTAAAAGGCATCAAGGAAAAGGCAGGTCATATGCAGCATCTGAGATAAAGGGGGGAAAAGGTAATGTTTTAACTGTACTCTACCTATCCTAGGAAAGAGACGCCGCTTATACAGTTGTCTCTCATCTAAATCCTTGAACACCTAACCAGAAAAGGCAGTGCCACTTTCTCTCTAGCCTCATGTCAAACTAGATGAGGGAGTCTTGTGACAAAAGAGGCCATCTACATCTCAAACTGATTGCCTGCTTGCTTTGAAGAGTGAATATAAAAGGTGAAAGATATTTTTTAACAAGACAGCTAAGCCGCATTTCAGCTGCAGGACAGCTATCTCCTGGACCTCAGTGCTACACAACTTCTGTGGAATTACTCACCCCTGATATAGAAAGCAAGAGCAGGGATTTTTTTTTTCCCGTTTCACTAGGCTACACCCAGTTGTAACCATATTTAACCTTCCTTTTTTTCTAGCTGCCAACACTGGGTGGCACTAAGTAACTCCTTCTGACATTTTACAAAATTGACTCTAAAAAACTTGAATCACACTGACTTGGCTCCACTCTGCCCTGACAGCAAATGGTTTTGTTTGAGACACTTGATCATATGGTTGTTACAGTAGTGCCACGTCTATATGTTTTTTTAACATCTCCAGGGATGGTAACTCCACCACTTCCCTGGCGTTGGCTCTGTCAGATATGGGAGAAGCTTCTCGCAGCTTCTCACAGAAGCCACCCCTGTAGCCCCCCCGGCTACCGAAACCTTGCCATGCAAAGTCAGTACAGCCTGAAAACCTTTTCAGTGAAGAAATGTTCCCTAATATCCAATCTAAACCTCCCCTGGAGTAACTTGAGGCCATTTCCTCTTGTCCTATTACTAATTACTTGGGAGAAAAGACCATCACCCACACCTCACCACAACCTCAACTTCGGGTAGTTGTAGAGAGCAATGAGGTCTCCCCTCAGCCTCCTCTTCTCCGGACTAAACAACCCCAGCTCCCTCAGCTGCTCCTCACAGCACTTGTGCTCCAGACCTTTAACCAGCTTTGTTGCCCTTCTCTGGACCCTCTCCAGCACCTCAATGTCTTTCCTATACTGAGGTGCCCAAAACTGAACCCAGCACTCAAGGTGCGGCCTCAGCAGTGCCGAGTACGGGGGACGATCCCTTCCCTACTGCTGCTGGCCACACTATTGCTAATACAAGCCAGGATGCCATTGGCCTTCTTGGCCACCTAGACACACTGCTGGCTCATGTTCAGCCAGCTGTCGACCAGCACCCCCATGTCCTTTTCCACCAGGCAGCTTCCCAGCCCCTCCTCCCCAAGTCTGTAGCGTTGCCGGGGGTTGTTGTGACCCAAGTGCAGGACCCAGCACTTGGCCTTGTTGAACCCCATACAATTGGCCTCGGCCCATCGATTCAGCCTTTCCAGATCCCATTTCCAGATGCCAACTGCACTTAACTCCATTCACCATAACTCTCTGGGTCCCACCATCCAGCCATTTTTTTACCCAGTGAAGGGTACACCCATCCAAGCTGTGAGCAGCCAGCTTCTCTAGGAGAAGGCTGTGGGAGACAGTATCAAAGGCTTTACTAAAGTCCCGGTAGGTAACGTCCGCAGCCTTTCCCTCATCCACTAGGCTGGTCACCTGGTCATAGAAGGAGATCCGGGTGGTCAAGCAGGACCTGCCTTCCATGAACCGTGTTGGCTGGGCCTGATCCCCCGGTTGTCCTGCACATGCCTGGTGAGTGCACTCAAGATGACCTGCTCCATAACCTTCCCCAGCACTGAGGTCAGGCTGACAGGCCTGTAGTTCCCCAGATCCTCCTTCCAGCCCTTCTTGTAGATGGGCATCACATTGGCAAGCCTCCAGTCATCTGGGACCTCCCTTCTTAACCAGGACTGCTGAGTGGCTTGGCAAGCTCCTCCACCAGCTCCCTCAGTACTCTCGGGTGGATCCCATCCAGCCCTGTAGACTTGTGAGTGTCCAGGCGGTGCAGCAGGTAATTAACTGTTTCCTCCTGGATTATGGGGGGTTTATTCTGCTCTCTGTCCCTGTCTTCCAGCTCAGGGGGCTGAATACCCTGGGAATAACTGGTTTGACTATTAAAGACTGAGGCAAAGAAGGCATTAAATACCTCAGCCTTTTTCTCATCCTTGGTCACATCCTCATGTCACTGTGCACCACTGAAAAGAGCCTGGCTACATCTCCTTTACTCTCTCAGGTATTACTTTACTCTCCTTTACTCTCATCAGGTATTTAAACACACTGACAAGATCCTCCCTGAGCCTCCTTTTCTCAAGGGTTAACAACCCCGGCTCTCCGAGCCTTTCCTCATATGTCAGCTGCCCCAATCACTTAATCATCTTTGAAGAACCCACTCCAGTAGATCCATGTCTGCCTTGTACTGGGGAGCCCAGAAATGGACACAGCACCCAGATGCATCCCATCAACACTGAGCAGATGGGAAGGACGCCTCCCTTGACCTGCTAGTGACACTCTTCCTAATGCAGTCAAGGAGGCTGTTGGTCTGCTCTACCACAGTTTGTATTGCTCATGGCCAGCTTGTCCACCAGGAGCCCCAGCTCTGAAAGCTGTTTGTCAGCCCAGTCATCTCCCAGTGCGTACTGGTGCCTTTCCAAGGGGCAGGACTTTTCCCTTCATTGAATTTGAGGAGATCACTGTCATCCCATTTCTCCAGCTAGTTGAGGTCCCCCTGAATGGTGGCACAGGCAACTGGTGCATCAACCCCTCCTTCCCTCCTCCCCTGCAAACTGGCTGAGGGTGCAGTCCTTCCCATCATCCAGGATGTTAAACAGTATTGCACCCATTATTGACCCCAGGGTACTCCACTACTGCCTGGACTCCAGCAGGACTTTGTGCCACTGATCACCACCCTTTGAGCCTGGCACTTCAGCCAGTTTTCCATCCACCTCCCTGTCCCCATATCTAGCCCATAGTCATCATTTTGCTTAGGTAGATGTCATGGCAAGTAGTGTCAAAAGCCTTGCTAAAGTTGAGATAAACATCATCCGCCTCTTTTCCCTCATCTGCCAATCCCCCACCCACCACTATGACACCCGTCATAGAAGGCTATCGAGTTGGTTAACCATGGTTTCTCCTTCATAAAAACATAATAACTTCTCCCAATCACCTTCTTGTCCTCACTACCTAAGCCTCCTCCATGTCCTGTATGACCAGATCCCCTCTTCCCTGTTCAGCAGCAGGCCCACATTTTCTAGCCCTAGAAGCCCTTCATGTTGCTCTTCATGTGCCTCACCAGATTCTGCTCCAGGTGGGTTTTGGCTTTTCTAACCCCATCCCTGCACGCTCCAATAATGTCTTTATATTATTCCTAGGGTTACTTGACTCTGCTTCAACTCTTGGGTGATTTTTTGTGTTCGAGTTTTGTCAGGACCTCCTTGTTCATCCATGCAGGCCTCCTGCCACCTTTGTTTGATGCCCTGCATCTCGGTATAGACCACTCTTGAGCCGTGTGCATTAGTGTACAGACACTTCAGAGAGGCAAGCGGTCATGCTGATTTCCCATAAGAGGTATGAGAGCTTCCACTATGAAGTTATCCTATAGGCAATTCCTCTTCTATGTGCATACTTTTGAGGTTCATCCCCATCAGCCCCATTTTGTTGATTATGATGTTTCTCCTGTCCACATCACACCAAACCCTCCCCTTGCCAACCTGGTCCCAGCACTTCCTCACCTGATGGTGGGTTGCCACCTCCCTCCCCATTGTTCCTGTGTTGAAGTTACTCCCCAGCAGGTTGGCCAGCCTGCTGGCCCACCTTTGTCCCATTTGATGAAGTGAATCCCATTCCTTCCCAGCCACCCTCAGTCCTCCAGGAGGGTCCCACAGTCCTTAAAACTGTATACTTGTTATCACAGCAGCTGCACAACCAGCAGTTGCACCGCAGGATCCATCCACTCCTCCTGAAGCCCTTCCCCATCAACAGCAGGATTGAGGAGAAAAACAGCTGGGACCCCATGCTCTTGGTCCTCGCCCCCAGAGACACATAGCCATGCTTGATGCCCTCCAGGTCTCCCCTGGCTGCTTCATTGGTGGCCTCATGGAAAAGCAGAACCAGAGCCCCAGTAAGCAGCAACCCTCCTTAGACGCCAGACTGGGTCAGCAGATGGGGGTCCCTGTCCCCGCAGCAGGGACCCTCCCACTGCTGCCACTCACCACCTCCTCCCAGTGCTGCTGGGGGCCGGGGCAGCCAAGCATCGCCCTGGCGAGAGGTCCCCAGCGCCCTGCAGCCCTGACCTTGTGGAGCTGAACCCTCCTTCAGGACCTCAACCGGGGCCAAGGCCGCTGGCACCGCAGGAGCTGGCCAGGCCCCATTGGAGGCTGCACCATCCTCAACCACAGCAGCACCCAGGTGATCCCCAAGGGCTTCGGGAGTCCCCCACGAGCCCCAGAGGCATCTTGAAGATCTCAAAGCGGAGCCTGCACACTGCCATGTCTGCTGGCTGCCGCTGCCAGCTGTGCACCATGACATTCCTCTTACAATAAATCAGTTTTAAAAGGAGTACAACGGTGAATGCGTGGCTTTCACCTCCTGCGGTCAGTGCTTGTCTTGCAAGTGCCGAAGCTGACATTTTGATGGCCTGTAATGGCCCTGCTGGGCTTTGTGTGGCCCTGCTGACTGGTGCCGGAGCACACAGTGATGGAGGTGGCAAAAACTCAGCGCCAAGTAGTGTGTCCTCTCAGGACGTGTGGACATTCTCTGCTAAGCCACCCATGGAGACCCACTGCCGTGTCCTGATAACAAAAATTAGCATTACTGTGTCTGTACCTGTCCCTAAGAAGGTGTTTAAAATATAACAGACAATAGATGGTATAAACTGACGGGATCATAAAGATTTGTGTCCTGAAAGCAAGGATGTAGAAACACCAATGATAGTAGCTAAAAATCCTCAATATGGAAATTAAGTTCAGTAACCAGACCTTTACACAGCCGTTCTGCCGGCAGCAGGAGAGGCGCAGCTGAGGAAGAAGCTGCCCACAGCGAGAGACGGAGACTACTGAAGATCCTTGGTGTGTCCAAGCGGAAGAGCTGGCAGAGGGTGAGACCAGCTGGTGTCTGCGTTAGAGCCAGAGCGGAGCTGATCCGTACGCTGGGCACTGCCTACAATGGCCCTGCTCTCTCCTGTGGCAGCGGGAAGGGTGGTCCCAGAGAGCTAAGGATTTCTGAAGAACAGTTTATTTACTGAAAACCACAATTTCTAGTTGACCAAAGCTATCTGCCAATCGGTGTGCAATCGATTCATCAGATTTAACCCATAAAACTAGGGACATCAGCATGGCTTGCTTTGATATTTCTGAAGAGACGTGTTTCGACTATTTTTGAAGCTGATCTCACAAGAAAGCCCAAACAAGCCACATACATAGGGAAGAGAGGCTTGAACGCCCTCCCTGCCTCAGCCAGAGCGAGGGTTTAACTGACATGTGCTGCATCTTAAGACAGTGGCCAACCCACAGGCTGCGGGACAGCCTGCAGCAGGACTCTCCTCATCCTCCCGCCTGGGGTGTAATGCTGTATAAATTATTTACACTGTTGATTGGACCAGAAGGAGCAGGAATATCTACAAGGCTAATTGCCTGCCCCAGAGAGCTCACCTGGGAGCCAGGAGGTGGTGGTTGAGAGTGGTTGAGGACTTGGGGGTGCTGGTGGATGAGAAGCTGGACATGAGCCGGCAATGTGCGCTGGCGGCCCAGAAAGGCAACTGTCCCCTGGGCTGCATCCCCAGCAGCGTGGGCAGCAGGTCGAGGGAGGGGATTCTGCCCCTCTGCTCCGCTCTGGTGAGACCCCACCTGCAGTGCTGCCTCCTGCTCTGGGGCCTCGGCACAGGAGAGACACGGAGCTGTTGGAGCGGGGCCAGAGGAGGCCACAAAAATGATGAGAGGGAGAGACAGGAATAGCTATGCCCAGTGCTGCTTGGGGGTTGGAGGGAGCTGCTTGTCCAGCTCCAGAGGAGAGCATAGGCATGTGCTAACCAACACGATGGGGTCGATTGAGGAAGAGGGCTCACCAGTCAGCTGGGAGCTGTTTCTGATGGTGTAGGCACATCTGATGGGCATGTCTACATTGCCAGCAAAGAGGGAATGGAGTCCAGCCCTGGACTCCTGCTCATTCTCCCCTGGACTCCCTGCTAACTCTGAGGCTCAGGTTTAGACCACTCCAAGTAGCTGTTTCCAAGATAATTTTTCTCCTTGGGGAGCAAGCTCACCGCTGCAGTGCCCTGAGCCCAGCTCTGCCACTCTGTCCTGGCCTGCTTTTCCTGAGCGGTGTAGGCATGGCCAGGCTAAACCTGTCTCCTGCCTTGCCCTGCTCCAGCCCTGACAAACCTGTCTCCTGCCTTGCCCTGCTCCAGCCCCAACGTGCACTGAGCCTGATATTGCTTCTAGGAAACCTTTTTTTTTAAAACCTTTTTTTCTGTATGGGAAAGAAAAGGGGTTTTGAACTTGCATCTTATGTGCTTTGAGCTTACTTATGTCTTAGGCAGCGGAGTATAGTAGATGGTAGCTTTTCTTCATAAGCCTTGCAGCCGAAGGCAAGGTCTCCTCGGGAATCCAGCCTCCCATTCCTGTGAGGGTTTGGGGGTCGACCCATAACGTGTATGCTTAGCTTTTGGGCTGACTACTGAGCAGAAAAATCAACTACTGACACATCTGTCTTGTCAAATAGACAAGGACCCAGAAGAGGCAGAAGCTGTTTGGAGAGAGGTTTTGCAGGGATCATGGGGCTTTGGGCAGAATTCAGGCAGAGGATAAACCCCACTATCCAAGGGGATAACTTGGGGAAAGGGAGCTGCATGGGGTTTTTCCATTGCTGTAGGAACCTTTACTGTAATTCAGCTCATGTTGATTAACCCTGAATGCTAGATTCTTAAGAAGTGATTAGTGAGATCATACTGGAAAGAGAAACAGATGTACCATCTGTTAGGCAGTGTGTGGGGTTTAGAAGAAGGTTTTGATGAAACACAGTTGTTCGTGACACTGACATGAGACTGTCTCTGCTGTCACCTTCCCGTTACCTCTCCAGAAGCTGAACCCCCCTTTGAACATATGAAATGAACTGGTGGGATTTGCTGTCCGTGGACTGGTGGTGTAATTCTGGCCAGTGACTAGGCTGAGGGCTGAGTGATGGTGGCATCTCAGCCTTTAGGGCAAGCCATGCTTTGGCTCAGAGATGCTTTTCAAGTGCCTGAAATCCCAGAGTGGGGAAATCTGGGCTTTGGTCTGAACCTGTGCCTGTGCCTCAGAGCATCTTTTCCTTCAGTGAAATGTAACCACCAAAACGTTAGAGGTGGTTTTTTCCAATGCTTTTGCAGAGTTGTTCATATAGTGTTTCCCCGCCCCAAATTGCTCTCCGTTTGTGCTGTAGGCACTTGCTGCAGGTCTCAAGGATTACCAGGAGCACTAAGCAGCTCTCAGACAGCAATTGCAATAATGCTTCTACAGCTGTGATTGTCCACAGCTGTGCTGTCTGTCTTCAACCAGAGCAATGGAGGATTTTAAGGAAAGGTGCAAGGCTGGAGAAGGCAACACATCCACATGTGCTTCCCTAAATTTAACCTGGCACCCTTCTGGCTTTTAAAGCATCTGAAGAGCAAAGTGCACATTTGTGCTGTTCATAGCGTTGCTGCTTGATAACTAATATTTGGTCTAACAGGCGAAGCGTCGTGGCACCTGGGGAGAACAGAAGCAGGTTCCCTTTGGTCTGCAGAGCACCTTTCTCAGCACAGTTGCACAGCCAGGTAGAAAGCTGTCAGGATTCTTGTTTTTTTCTTCCTTTTTCAGAGTAAATCTCACATCTCGTACTCAAAGTCTCTTGCAGCCCTCCATTTAAAAATACAAGTACTGTTTATTATTTATACAAAACCGAAGAAGGGCCATTGCTTTATGACCATGTAGTAAAATGGGTCACTACTCCCCGTGTACCTTGAAGCCCAGAACCTGACACAGTGGAGGCAGAAAGTGGGATGGCGTGCACGGGAAGGGAATGGTGAGGTGCTGGAACAGGCTGCCCAGAGAGGTGGTGGATGCCCCATGCCTGGAGGTGTTCAAGGCCAGGTTGGACGGGGTCCTGGGCAACCTTGTGTAGGTCCAGGCCTGGAGGTTGGTGTCCCTGCCTGTGGCAGGGGGGCTGGAAGTCTGTGATCCTTGGGGTCCCTTCCAACCCAGACCTTTCTGTGATTCTATGATTCTATGAAGGGGAATGCTATAGGGGATCCCTTTGCAAAGACCAGACTTAAACACACAACACACCTACAAAGCACAGGTAAGCTTTACGGGAGGAAAGGAGCCAAGCAGCCATCTGCCCCCCTCAAACAGCAGCGTTACAGGGGAAGCTGAGCACTGTGCTCCAGCAACACCCTTGGGGGTCTTTTAAACGTTGGATCTGCTGGCATTGCACTGGTTTCACCAGGGTAAAGCCAGCTGCCCCTTAAAAGAAATGACTTATCTGCCCCCACCCCTGGTTGCTCCTTTTGCCCCACCACTACCCCCCATTAGCTGTCCTTGTCCCTGGGGTCTCCACTGGCACCAGGCCCGGGGAGGGACAGAAGGTGATGTGCCACGAGGAGGAGGGTGACCAGAAGGACTCGGCACGTGGCTGTGCTTTACGTTTCCCGTATGCCATCTCAAGCCCCGTTGCCACCCCCAGCCCCAGCTCTTTGCGGCTGGCCCGCAGCTTGCTCCCCAACAGGCTGTGTCTGGGGAGATGCAAACTGGTGTAAAGAGAGGAGTCTTTGCTTTGCTTCTTGCCTTTTTGCCCCAGGTTTTCTTTGGGGCTAGGGATTTGGGGGCTGAAGCGCGTATGGTGAGCGAGGAGGGCTCAGTTTTGCTCCTTGGTTCCCTACAGAGGTATTTCGATGCCTCGCAGCGGGACAAGGGGACAGGCCAACACAGGGCAGAGGGAAAGGAAGGAGATGCTCCCTTGGCAGTGGCAGCTCTCCATCCCCCGTCCCACGCGGAGCTGCCTCCCAGCAAGCCCAGATCTCCCGCAAGGATTACATGGCTCTCCCGGGCTCTCGCTTGTTCACGCAGGGCTGATTCAAAAAAGATGTTGGCAGAAGATGTTATGGACCTTTCAAAATCTCTTTTCATACTCTGACACTTCCCTCTCTCCGTCCTCGCGCAGGAATCGCACTGCTCTGGACCACATCCCCTGGCCCCAGAGCCCCAGAAAGCAGGAGCCAGTGCCTAGCAGCAAGTCCTCCCCATTATTTCTTTTAAAACCACTTTCACCAAATAGGTGATTAATCCTCCAAAGTGCTCTCCCCAAGCCCTGCGTGCCAGGGCCGTGCACCCACCGCCCAGGAGGAGGACGGGGTCTGGGCTCCTCAAACAAGCCCTAATGCCTGAGGGGAGAAGGGATGTTCTCAGGAAGGGCATGTGCAATGGTTACCCTGGAGAAAAAGGTCACATCATACACATTTTCTTCCTGCCAGATATAGGCTGGGCAGACTATGAAAATAAACTAAAACTAAAACTCAAACTCTCCTTTTAAAGTTAAAAAAAAAAAAAAAAAAAAAAAAAAAAAAAAAAAAAAAAAAAAAAAGGTAAGGATATGGGGAATCTTACCAAAGTTGTCTGAAATCTCTGCGCAGCCTGCCCGGCTGTGTTAGAACTGCTGGGCTGTCTGGGCCTGTCCCTGGGACCCTGCGCCCCGGAGCTCAGCAATGCTCAGGGGCCAAGGCGGCTGCACCCAGGGAGGCTTTTCCTCCGGTCAGTGCTCACACAGCTCGAGCAAGGACACAAGACAAAGTGCTGGTGGTCCTAAACACTTTGCCTGAGCAGCTGAAAGGAGAGATGTTTTCTCCCACAGCTTTCTATTGGAAAAAGCATTGGGGCGGTGAGGGTGCCAACACGGCCGCGAGGTCCCTGCTTGGTGACCAAGGGCTGCACCCGAGGTCACACTGCGGCATGCTCCGACACAGCAGCCCAGCCTTCTTGGGGACAGAAACCACTCGACGCTGGACCTACAACAACCCTCTGCAACCTTGACCCTGCCTGTAGGGCCTCCCTGCCCCAATAATTCAGTAATAACTCACCCCCCCCACGTACCCAACTATAACTGGGTATTTTTCACAAGTGTTTTGCAAATGTAACCTCTGTGTTTTATACCTTTCAGTCATTGATCAAGCTGATGTGTTTCTCCTTTGGACAAATAGTCATTACATCTGAAAGTTTATGGCCAGGCTTTGAAGTTAATGTTCTCCGAGATGAAGGAGAAAGTTCACACTTCTTCTATTGCTTCCAGCCCTTCTGGCGGCAGACCAGATAAGACAGTGATGCCTTCAGTTTACAAATGATGACTATTTTTGCAGGCAGAAAAGTCAAAAAGCTTCTTAAAGTAAAAATGGCCTGAATCCTGTAGTGCTCAGCAAAATGCTGGGGACGGAGGGAAATGAGTCCAGGAAACCTATGGATGTTTCAGAACTGTTATTTCTCTGTTCACTGTCTCAGCTTCATCTGAGGCTGCGTCTCCCTTCCTCCGCTTTTGCTGCTGTTACGGCCACATTTCCTTAGGTTGCCCGCAAGCTGCTATTTTCCACCAGCAACCCATGGGGAAGAACAGCTGCCACAGACG
>KL262196.1:0-11972 GCA_000699545.1 Podiceps cristatus | reverse complement strand
CGACCTGCTGGCCACGCTTCTCTTGATGCAGCCCAGGGTACGGTTGGCCTTCTGGGCTGCCAGCGCGTATTGCTGCCTCATGTCCAGCTTTTCATCGATCAGCACCCCCAAGTCCCTCTCGGCAGGGCTGCTGTCAATCCTTTCCTCCCCCAGCCTGTATCGATACTGGGGGTTACCCCGACCCAAGTGCAGGACCTTGCACTTGGCCTTGTTGAACCTCCTGCGGTTCACCCAGGCCCACCTCTCCAGCCTTTCCAGGTCTCTCTGGATGACATCCCGTCCTTATGGCTTTCACCAAGCTTGGTGAAACCTGGAGAAGTTTCACTAGAAGTGTTAAATATATATATACTATTTTTTCAGGAGAGAAAAACATAAATATATGCTTTAATATATATATTTTAATATTTTCCTCTGCCTTACTAACAGATTCTCTATCCGTTTATCCAGTTCATTAACAGACTGCTGCAAGGAGATGTCAGCTTTAACTTTGTTATTTTCCTTCACTTTCATGTTACATTCTTCAACTTAAGATTTAGCATTTTTAATATACTTATTTGAAAAAAAAAATTTACAAAACAAATGAAGTGATTTCAGACATGGACAAACAATTTGTTTCTTTATGGAGCTGTATGTTTCTTTATGGAGGTAATGCTAGTGTACCATGACAGCAAATTTATTATTCTTGTCCCTATCCAAAAAAAATAGTAAACATCTCATTTTTATTTGCCATCTATAAGCCTATCACTTAGTCAATATTTTTTTCTAAAATATTTAGGAATTTATCAAAACAGACTTGTCTGACATTTGGAATTTAGTAACTAATAAGAATGTCATGTATTGATTAATATACTATCCATAAAGATAAATTAATGATTCTGTTGAGCAACATAGTCTTTTATAGCATTGTGTTGTCAGAGGAAACAACTCAGTTACTTGTTTAAGGGGAACATTTTTGTAAGTTATATTAATTTCAGCTCTTTTATTTCACACAGAGTGAAAGTATGAAAAGCTAGTGACTACAATAAACAGTTGTGGCATGCATTAACAGATGAGTCTTTCAATAAGTACAAAGTGTAAATTTGAGTGGAATTGCTAAAACATGCTAGAGTTTTCTAAACTAGATACCATCTTCAGAGAGGAAATATTCTATAAGTCCTTGCATATATCATATTCTAATGAATATTTAGTATACCTCAGTGGTCTAAAGAGTGAACAAAGTGTCTCTGTTATGTTATAAAGAGAAAATGGAATAATTCAAGCGGATTTGCTTCCTAATCCTTGATTTCATGTTATCTTTTCATTTAGCCACCATAGCTAATTTTTAAAAAGGGTATCTTATATGTAAGCACACATATCTATATATAGTGTAATTTTTTTAAAAAAGCTATCTAAATATGTTGGCAAAATCTAATGTATAGGATTCCCAAGAGGAAAATGGGGAGAAAAAAAAAAAAAAAAAAAAAAAAAAAAAAGACAAAAAATTAAATCATGAAAGGCATAAAGGTTTTATTTGCATACAGATTCCAATACATGGCATCTGCAGGCAGAGATATGGAGGGGGAGCCAGATAAGCTATGCACTACACTACTGTAGAGCTTTCCTTAAGACCATATGAAAATAAATCATAGAATCATAGAATCATAGAATGTTTTGGGTTGGAAGGGACCGCTAGCGGTCATCTAGTCCAACCCCCCTGCAGTGAGCAGGGACACCACTACCTAGACCAGGTTGCTCAGAGCCCCGTCCAACCTGGTCTTGAAGGTTTCCAGGGATGGGGCATCCACCACCTCTCTGGGCAACCCGTTCCAGTGCTTCACCACCCTCATTGTAAAGAATTTTTTCCTTACATCTAATCTAAACCTACCCTGTTTTAGTTTAAATCCATTACCCCTTGTCCTGTCACCACTGTCCCTACTGAAAAGATTCTCCCCCTCTTTCCTGTAGGCCCCCTTTATGTACTGGAAGGCCGCAATCAGGTCTCCCCGCAGCCTTCTCTTCTCCAGCTTCACAGCTCTTGGATTCAAATTTGCTCTCATCTGTCCAATTCAAAATACTGGTAGAGAATCTTGATACCTTTGGAATTTTCGTGCCAGATTAGCTTTTGTTAGAAAAACAAAACAAGGAAAAAACCTAGGACCCTGTAAAGATCTTTATAACAAGAAAATTGGTCACTTCTCCATTTAAAGACATTATGATTCCCAAAAGAGGTACCATCTCTTTCCCAAAGTAATCAGTGGATAAGTGGAACAATATGGAGTCCTTCTAGCTCCTGTTTTTCTTATTTCTATATATAAGTTGAACTTTCCAAAGGAAGTTGTCTGTGTCCACAAGGTCTACCATAACTTATGTGTACAGACCAGACAAGAAGATGTGAAAGTTCCTTGAAAATCTTCTGCTTTCTTAGGTGTATTAGGGAAAAACCACAGCCTTTTAGCTGACATTTCTTATGTGTAGTATATATTTTCTTTATTTATGACATTTTTAACCTGAAAGGGATAGAAATGATACAACTTGGGTGATTAATAAAAAAAACAACCCCAAATGTACCTTTGGAAAAATCAGTGTTAACAACCCTCAGTAAAAATAGGCTTATACTGAATGGATAACTGCATTCTCAGAAACTAATTTGGCCAGATGTAATGTAGAGGAACTTTGGTAATAATGCCACTAGGGTAATTTTCAAAAACTATATGCAAGGGAAATGTAAGAAACTGAAGTGAGTACTGCAGTCTTAATCTAGTCAAGCTCTCAAATTGTGTCATATTCTTTCTTCTTTTTTTTTTTTTTTTTTTCACATTACCTTTTCCTTAGACATCTGTTTTGTTCTGAGGACTTTGCTTCAACTTCTTCCTTGATCAAATGTATCAATGAGAAACTGATTTCCTCTGCCATTAGGAAAGTATTTGTATTTGGACTCTGATAGGAAGAAAGTTCTAATGAACAGTTGCTATGATGGGGCCCTGGTACCTGTGACAGCTCACAGGTGGGTCACAATGGGGCTGTCACCAGGGGCATCAGTAGGCAGGGCTGCCGCAATGCACCCTGGGACAGTCATGAGTGCAAGTGTGCATGCAACAGGGAGGCTGAGCTGGAGGAGAACCAGGACAGAAATGGCCGCGGAGTTGGTTCTCACCCTGGAGTGAGGATTCAGCTGCTCAGGGGAACACCTTGGACAGGGCACGATGTCAACACTCTCCTACCTGCCCTCAGGTCCCTACTGCTCCCACCCCTGTTCCCCCTCTCACCAGCTCCCTCCTTCCCCAACCCACTGAGACCCCTTCTCTTCTGTCCCCTGCAGGGGGGCTGTCATTGTCTTCCTCACCTTAGATGTGCTGGGTATTGTCCAGAACCCACTGAAGTTGAGTGATGAGCTGGCTGTGACCATGCACAGGTTCATGCAGCAATGCACAGAGCAGATGAACTGCAATATGACTCAGCTGCTGCAGGATATAGAGCAGACCCAGGAGCAGAACAGGGTGGCTGGGGAAGTCCTGCTCCTTAATGCCTTCCAGCAATAGTAGTTCTTGGCCTCTGCTCTTGGGGCAGGAGCCCTGGTCCTCCTCTTGTGGCTCTGCTGGAGGACCAGAAAAAGGACCTGTAAGCCAGAAAGCAGCTGCAAGCAGGGCAGCTCCAGAAGACAAGAGGAGGAGGATGAGGAAGAGGAAGAACAAGATGATGGTGACACTGGTGACATGTGTGATCTGGGCAAATTTTTGGCTGGTCATATCCAGTGGCCAGTGCCGTACATGGCTGATGTGCAAGTTGCTGGAGGATCTGGCAGATGAACTTAATACCTGCCAAAGATGTTCTGTAACCAATCCACGGCTGCAGCCAGCCATTGAGATGCACTGTGTCTACAAAGGTTAGAATCCCTGGGAGGACAATGTCCTGCACTTGGGCCACAACAACCCCAGACAAAGCTACAGGCTTGGGGAGGAGTGGCTGGAAAGCTGCCAGGCAGAAAAGGACTTGGGGGTGTTGGTCACCAGACGGCTGAACATGAGCCAGCAGTGTGCCCAGGTGGCCAAGAAGGCCAAAAGCATCCTGGCCTGCATCAGGAATAGTATAACCAGGAGGGCTAGAGAAGGGATTGTCCCCCTGTACTCAGGGGGTGAGGCCGCAGGGAGGTCACCATCCTTGGAGGTATTTAAAAGATGGGTAGATGAGGTCCTTAGGGTCTTGGTTTAGCAGTGGTCAGGCACAGTTGCACTTGATAACCTTAAAGGTCCTTTCCAACCAAGGGATTCTATGATTCTAATGTCCTTTACTGCCTGCTCATGTCCCAGCAGCCTCCCCCTGGGCATGCCTTCCACTTGGATCTGGACACTGCAGAGGAGATGCTGACCAACAACTCCTTCCTTCATGTGCAGGTACAGTGCATGTGCATGAGGGAACAGCTGGCAGAGGGCACACTATTCTTCCTCCACCACCACCAAGATAAGCTGAAGGGTCAACATTCCAGACTCCTCAACACCATTTGCACCAACTCTTACTTAGACATCAAGAAAAGAGCCTGCTGGTTCAGCATGGCTTCACCAAGAGCCAGTATGGCTTCACCAAGGTCAAATTCTGCCTGGCCAAACTAGTGGCTTTCTATAATGGAGTAACTATCAGTGGACAAGGAAAGAGCTACAGGTGTCATCTGCCTGGACTTCTGTAAGGCCTTTGACATGGTCCCCCACAACATCTTTCTCTCTAAATTAGAGAGATATGGATTTGATGGGTGGACTATTTGGTGGATAAGGAATTGGTTAGATGATTACATCCAGAGGGTAATGATCAATGACTTAACGTCCAGATGGAGCTCAGTGACAAGTGGTGTCCCTCAGGGTTCTGTATTGGGACCAGTACTCTTTCATACTATCAGTGACCTAGACAGTGGAATCAAGTGCACCCTCAGCAAGTTTGCAGATGACACCAAGCTGACTGGTGCAGTGGACACAACTGAGGGATGGGGTGCCATTCGAAGGAACCTGGACAGGCTCGGGAGGTGGGCCTTGAGGTTCAACAAGGATAAGTGCAAGGTCCTGCATGTGGGTCGGAGCAACACCCGATACCAATACAGTCTGGGGGATGAAGGGATTGAGAGCAGCCCTGAGGAGAAGGACTTGGGGGTACTGGTGGAGGAAAAGCTGGAAATGTGCGCTTACAGCCCAGAAAGTCCTGCATCCAGCTCTGAAGACCTCAGCACAGGAAAGACATGGAGCTGTTGGAGCAAGTCCAGAGGAGGGCTACAAGAATGATCTGAGGGCTGGAGCACCTCTGCTATGAGGACAGGCTGAGAGAGTTGGGTTTGTTCAGCCTGGAGAAGAGAAGGCTGTGGGGACATCTTATTGCAGCCTTTCAGTACATAAAGGGGACCTTTAAAAGATGGGAAAAAACTTTTTAGCAGGGCCTGCTGTGATAGGACAAGGGGTAAAGGTTTTACAATGAAAGAGGGGAGATATAGACTAGATATAAAGAAGAAATTCTTTACAATGAAGGTGGTGAAACACTGGAACAAGTTGCCCAGATTGGTGGTAGATGCCCCATCTCTGGAAACATTCCAGGTCAGGCTGGACAGGGCTCTGAGCAACATGATCTAGTTGAAGATGACCCTGTTCCTTTCAATGTATTCTATGATTCTATGGTTCCACATGTTGATGAAAGACACATGGAAGGTTATGCCTCAGTCACACCATCAGCTGACAGTGCTGTCTGCTACACATTCCTGCAAGCTCAGGCTAATGAACAGCTGTTAGGAAGTCCTGTCCATTGATTTCTGGGGTGAGCTAGATGACTCAGACTCCTTCCTGAGACTCGAGTGGGCAGAGGCCAGCTTTAACCAGTATGGTGTGAGAGGAGAGCTGGGATGTGGCTGAGATGCAGTCCAGCAAGCACGTCCAGAACAACATCTTCCACCCCAGAAGTGAGAACTTTCTATAACAAAAATGAATATATGAATATCTAATAAGCAAATCACATGCCTAGTAGTTGGAATTTTAAAAAGATAATAAAATTATCCCTATTTTTTAAAAAAATAACAACTATCTTCAGTTATTCTGTTTCTAAATAGAACTTACTCCATACTTCCACTGTAATACATTAACTAAATCTAAAAATTAAGTATTTAGATTAATTTTCCTATTAATATATATTTTGAGTAAGTCTTCATGCCAGTTTCCTGTACATATTCTAAGTCAGTGAAGAATTGAATCTAATATGAATGTTGACATAACCTTAACTTTCGATATTCATATCTTACATGAGACAAAGGTATCACTGAAGAAAAAACTTTTAATTATCCATTAAGTTTTTATAATGTTAGGTAGCAGAAGGTTTCTCAGTTAAGCTGCCTTCCTTAATACACTTACTTTAGTAATTTACATAACAACCAACTGAAAAATTACCATATTTAAAGGTCAACTTCCTTTAAAAAACAATTTCACTCTTAAATTTACCAAACATTGAAGACAGCACTTATTTTAAACAGTTTTCTGAGAGCTGTACAATTTGTTGTTGTTGTTTTAGAGGAATACAAGTGTCTAGTATATGGCAAAATGCAAAAAAACCCTCTTAAAATATCCTTGATTTTCAATGGCATAGTCTAGAACTACAGAAAATATAATGTTATATGTCATTCAAACTTCTGACTAGGCAACCACAGGATTTACTTAAATCTCCACAGGGACATGCACAGCATCTTGCTTATGAATTATGTTTACTACAAGAAAGACATTGAAGTACTGGAGTGCATCTAAAGGTGGACAATGAAGCTGGGGAAGGGTCTAGAGCACAAGTGCTATGAGGAGAGGCTGAGGGGACTGGGGTTGTTTAGCCTGAAGAAAAGGAGGATGATGAGAGACCTTATCTCTCTCTACAACTACCTGAAGGGAGGTTGTAATGAGGTGGATGTTGGTCTCTTCTTCCAAGTAACAAGTAATAGGACAAGAAGAAATGGCCTCAAATTGCGCCAGGGGAGGTTTAGATTAGATATTAGGAAAAATTTCTTTACTGAAAGAGTGGTCAAGCACTGGAACAAGCTGCCCAGGGAAGTGATTGAATCACCATCCCTGGAGGTGTTCAAAAAATGTATAGCCATGGCACTTTGGGACATGGTTTAGTGGTGGACTTGGCAGCGTTAGGTTAATGGTTGGACTTGATGATCTTAAAGGTCTTTTCCAACATAAACATTTCTCTGATCCTATGCATTTTTTACTATTCACTTTTATTTGAAACACTAAAATGTATTCCAACAATATCATATATGACAAATTTGTATGCAAAGACATATTTATACTTTCTAATTATAATTATAAAAACCCAACTTTTTGATAGTTACTAAGGGAATAAAAAGTTGTCTTTTTTTTTTTTTTTTTTTTTTTTTTTCTTCTACTAAGACTATTATCCCAAGCTGATGGTTTAATTCCCCCTGGATGTGTTCTGATTCTTCAGATAACTAGTGAAAGACTCTCACTCACCCTATCTTTTTACTATGATGTTATTTCACTGAAATTCTGTGTAAAGCTGAATTGAATTTAGATGACTCTTCACTTAGGTCCTGATCCAAAACTCATCAAAGTCAATGACTTTCTTTAGGAATCAAGTTCTAAAGATAGTTTTTAAATACTTTTGAGGTAATGATAACCTGAATACATATCTCAAAGTATTTCTATGTTCTGGTACTGTTTCTGAATTCAAGCTTAACATAATATGAAGGCTGAGACATCTCCAGGCTTCAGCAAGGTTCACAGGCTATGCTTAGTTAGATGTTGGGAATCACAGGGTATTAGCAGCTTTGGGAGTAAAATAGCTAGGGATTCTTACAGTGATTAATGGTTTCATGCTTCAAGTTATATGATTATTTTTTACAGTGACTTACACATTTCATGAAAATGAGGGAGAGGCAGTACACAACACGAGGCAATGTCCTGATTTCAGCCAGGATGGAGCTAGTTATGGTTTCAGCAGCTTTTTTTCACATCTGGAGTCTGGTGTCCAGATTTAGGGCCTCAGCATAAGAAGGACATGGACCTGTTGGAAGGAATCCAGAGGAGGGCCACAAAGATGATCAGAGGAGCTAGAGCACCTCTCCTATGAAGACAGGCTGAAAGAGTTGGGGCTGTTCAGCCTGGAGAAGAGAACGCTCTGGGTGAGACCTTCTAGCAGCCTTCCAGTACCTAAAGGACAGGGTCCTACAAGAAAGGTGGAGAGGGATTTTTTACAAGGGCATGTAGGGATAGGATGAGGGGTAGTGGCTTTATACTGAAAGAGGGTAGATTCAGATTAGATCTAAGGAAGAAGTTCTTCACTCTGAGGGTGGTGAGGCACTAGAACAGGTTTCCCAGAGAAGTTGTAGGTGCCTCATGCCTGGAAGTGTTCAAGGCCAGCTTGGATGGGGCTTTGAGCAACCTTGTGGAAGGTGTCCCTGCCCATGGCGTGGGCTTGGAACTAGATGATCTTTAAGGTCTTTTCCAACCTAAACCTTTCCATGATTAAGATTACTATTTTTATTACGTAATAGTGGCAATTGTTTCCTACACTTTACTTTTGTAGCCCAGTGGGTAACACATTCACCTGGGATCTAAGTCTTAAATAGCTTTTAGTTCAAAATATTTGAGCTTGCTTACCAAGTGAAACATCTGTAACTAAAAAGCTACAATACATTACCTTCTCCTGAGTATAGTTTTAGTTGTTATTTATTGAATTTGAAAAGTCCTTCTTCTATAACCTCTTGCTGATGGCCACTTTTGAGACAAAGTGCTGGGAAAAAAAAAAGCCTTTTTCACTATGCTAAACTGTCACTACAGCTGTGAGAGTTATTATCTGCTTAATGATATTAACTGGACTACCATACTTTTTAAAATCATGGTGAAAATTGCATTCTTCAATTCCTCCTATATTCCTACTGCTGAAATATTATTCAGCTTCTCAGATCCCAGGTCTTACAGTATTTATCAGTTAACATAAACTGTTAATATATATCAGTTAATATATATGCAAAGGTAGAACCAGAAATGAGAAATTAACTAAGAAAATCAATGCCAGAATTAAAAGAACAGGAACTAAATGGAAACAAAGGGGAAAAAACAAAACAAAACAAAACAAAACAAAAACAAGAAACAAAAAACAAACTTCCTCTGAATATGATCAGATTTGATGAGCTCTCAGATTATTACTATAAATATATTTCAATAATAAATATTTAAGTAGTATTTGTTATATTATATTGAACAATATAAATATATATTCTGTACTTACAGAAATATTCAAGAGTTTCTTTCTTTTAAACTAGAATATTTATTATTTTCAATCATTGAATAAAAAGAAAGGAATATTTCCTTAGTTATTGAGCTGTAATCATCTTAATGGAGAAACCAATTAAGAATGTCTATTACAATTATAATGTCACCATTAACATTAATCATCAACTAAGTATGGTTGTAACTTATTTCTAAAAGTACTAACCAACTGTCCAGAAAAGGTCATATAAAAAGTTATCTATCCTGATCAAGTAATGAGATCATGTAAAATTAATTTTCTGTAATAAGTATCTAGAAAATGCTATTAATCAAGTATTTCCTAGCAACATAAAGGTTTTAAAATTCTTTACAACTAATAGTCCCAAAGCTAATTTTTTTATTTCACCTCTGGAAACATATCCTTTACTTACTTTTCAGTAGTTTATTTTTGGAATAATGCTTTACCTACTTAATAAAAATCATATAGTGTTATGGGTAACATATTCCTTCAAATTAATCCACTTTAAATTTATTAGATTAGTATTGAAGTGCAGTAAACCTGCATCAGATGCCTGACTGCTGAAGATCCTAAAGAAGTAATTTTATTCTTCTAAACCTCAATTTCCTCCTTTCAAAGACACTACTAATGATTTTAGTCATATTTGAAAACCAAATTGAATGCTATCAATAAATAAAAAATGCATAATTTAGTGTATATAGGAGTGATATATTACCATCATCATCCAGAATAAGAGTAGTGAACCAGATAGCTTCCTTCCTTAGTCAGAAACTAGGCTAACTGCTCTGTTGGTGAAAAAAGATGTTACATGTATTAGCAAATTAAATGTGCTCCCTGGTATTCCTTATCCTTTGATTGTGTTCTTCTTGTACAGTTGTTCTGAAATTTAATCATGACAATAATTCAACTGCTGGTAAACTTTTGGGTAGCAGCAGGTAACCTAGAAGGAACTGGAAATTTCCAATTCAGCAATTGCATGGTTAAATCAAGATTAAAAGAGAAACAAAGGACTTCTGGAATAAGTAAACTGAAGCTTAAAAAAACTGCTTACAAAATGAATTTATTTACTTCCTGGAATAAATTAGCATATATTCACACATGCAATATTTGGGCTTTTATTTTAATTTTGTTGTACAGGATTAATATCTATCTTATTCTTACCCTGCATACTGTTTTACTCTGGATGCTGTTTTGCAATCTGTGAAAAGTACCTATAATGCATTGAACCAATTAGAGAACTGCCCCGGCTGGTTAGGAGAGTTTCACTCTGTTTCACAGCTGAGACTTAATCTCAGGTGCTAGTGGTTACAGAGAAACAAACTTGATTTATGATTCCCAACTAAATCTCACTCTGACCTCGAGTAGTACTTAAGAGCAGTGAAAGTACAAATCATTCTCATTCTAATTCACACAAATCTGTACAGAAAAATTAAAATAATAATTATATGAAAATATAGTACTCAGAGTATACATTTGGATTCTTAAATGTGAATTCAAAGTAAGTGAAGTGTGTGACTTGTTTTAAAAAGTGAAGCTTCCAAAGCACTGGTAGAATGGCCACCTTTCCTTTTTCTCTAAGCATATATAACATTATTAAAGTTACACCATTCTTGCAATGTATTCAGAAAAATAATAAATTGTAAATCAGGAAATATATGCAAAAGTAAAATTAACATCCTTTGAAATTTCAAGCATTATACTAAAAGCGCATGACATAGTAGCTCTGGGTTTTACTATATCTATACATAATAGAGTTTTAAGGAAAGAAATAACTTATTTAAGCTGAATTTTCTGTGATCCTGAAAATACTTGGTGAATTTACAGGTGGATATATATATACACCTATTAATAATTTCACATGACATTCAGTTTCTAGGTACAAAACTCTGAAGCACACATGCACTGTTGGGCCCAACAATTCTACTATAATATTAAAGATTTTTATAAAACAAACAAGAAAAACAGAGTTTACAAAGAGTGCAAATATTATTTTAAAATGAGTTTTCCAGTTAGAAATCCAAAAGTTTCCTATTAGAGAAAATTTTCACAAGTTTGGAAGCTCCTTACATTCTGAACAACAGCAGATTTTGCTCTGGACTACATGACTGTTTTGGCTGTTTGTAGTGAATACTATTATTTAAGTTTAGAACAGGCAGGTGATTTCTCCAAAACTGAGGCCATTGTCTGCCCTTTATACCTATAGATAAAAGGAAAGTATTAGGTGATAAATTGCACGTTTGTCTTTAGTGTCTGCCCCTTTAATACCATCTCTTCCTTTTCACTTCAACTCTGACAATAATTTACTACCTAGAAAACAGGCTAATCTAATGATTTATGTCAAATCCTGTCCCACAAGAATGAAAAGGTTGTTGATAAAATGGAATAGTAGACAAGTTTCACGAGGCATTGTCACCTTTTCCCCCTTACCTTCTGGGCCAGCAAGACCGCTACCCTGACCGATTGCGGGCCAGCAAGACTGCTATCCTGAACTTTAGAAGGGCAGAATTTGGGCTGTTCAGGAGTCTGGTTAACAGAGTCCCTTGGGAAGCAGTCCTGAAGGGCAAAGGAGTCTAGGAAGGCTGGGCGTTATTCAAGGAGATTTTAAAGGCGGAAGAGCAGGTTGTCCCCGTGTGCTGCAAGTCGAGCAGGTAGGGGAGAAGACCGGCCTGGCTGAACAAGGAGCTTTGGCTAGAACTCATGAAAAAAAAGGAGAGCCTACTGACTTTG
This sequence comes from Podiceps cristatus, assembly GCA_000699545.1. Taxonomy (NCBI): domain Eukaryota; kingdom Metazoa; phylum Chordata; class Aves; order Podicipediformes; family Podicipedidae; genus Podiceps; species Podiceps cristatus. The sequence goes on along the minus strand of KL262196.1, from coordinate 5 downwards.
GAAGA